>LVTN01001829.1:17954-42720 GCA_001649415.1 Musa itinerans | reverse complement strand
CCGCAGGAGAGGACAATGCGCCGAAGAATCGGACAAAGCGTCGAGGGACCAATGACATGCTGGACAACATGATTATTGCTTAGTATTAATTGTCTAGATCGAAGTGTGTTTTATATATGCAGGATTAACTACGATAGCAAGACATGAAGCAAAATGAAATCCCGGAGTCAAGATCGAGATCACATTAGGAGTTCAAGAGTTCATGGAAAGTCCGGACGTTCATCGGAAGTTCTGGCGGAACTAGCCGAGAAGTCTCAGAGCTTGCCAGAGAAGCTCATTGAAACTCGCCAAGAAGATCGTCGTGAAGTCCAGGAGCTTGTCGAGAGTCCACCGGAACATTGTCGAGAGATCGCCGGAAGTTCGCCGGAAGTTCGCTGGAAGAATAGACATAGGGACTTGTTTAGCTTAGCAAATGTCTTAGGATTTCGTAGTTAGCACGTAATTAGGCTTGGAGTTGGGCCAATCCAATTAGGGGCCAGCTAGGCCCATGTAAGAACAGTGTTGGGCCCAATAAGAGGCCCAAACAGTACCCCAAGAAGTCTCACCGTCGTGGCACAATCTTCGAGACTGTGTCAAGCGGTGGTACCGCCAGTCTGGGCGGTTGTACCGCCCTTGGTAAGGTGCTAAGCGTTGGTACCACCTAGCACAGCACCCCAGGCGGTGGTACTGTCAGACTGGGCAGTGGTACTGTCTAGGACAATGTCAGTGTCAGTTTGACATTGGGCGGTGGTACCGCCCGTGCTTGGGGAACCCAGGATGAGATGTTTTTAAGTTCCAAGTTTGAATCAACTTGAAGCTTATAAATATTCCTCTCATCCCTAGTTAAAATACATAAACACAAAGAGTCTATAAGCAAAGAAATGCTGTTGAAATCTTGTGTAATTTCCTCTCCCTCTTCTAAAGTGTCAAACTAGTTTGAGAGAGGAGTGAGTGAGTGCTTGTAAGGGTTGTCTCCTAAACTCGGTAAAAGGAGAAGAGGGGTGTAAAAGGGTGGTTGGCCTTCGCCTATTGAAGGAAGGCCTCTAGTGGACACCGATGACCTTGTCGGAGGAGGAAGCCGAAAGTAAATGTAGGTCACGTTGACCGAACCACTCTAAAACTACCATGTTCTCTGGTTTGTCAATCGCTTCTTCCGGCGAGCTTCCGGCGATCTTCTGGCGAACATCCGACGAACCTTCGACGATGCTCCTGCGGACTTCCGGCAAACTCCTGAACTTGCGACGATCCACTTGGCTAGTTCCGAGGAGCTTCTTTGGCAAGCTCCTGGACTTCTCGGATTTGTTCCCGCAGAACCTCCGACGATCGTCCGGACTTCCGTCGAACTCTCGAACTCCCAACGTGATCATAGTCTTGACTCTGGCGTAACTCCTGCTGCATGTCTTACTTTCGTCGTAGTTAATCCTGCACACTTAAAACAAAACTTCAGTCGAGACAATTAATCCTAAGCAATTAACCAAGTTGTCCGGTATGTCATTGGTCCCTCGACGCTTCGTCCGATTCTTCGGCGCATCGTCCTCTCGTGCGGCCTTTTGCCCAATCGGCCAGTTGACTCCGCAACTCCGATGTCCTTGGCGCAATATCCGCTCTTCTTGGCCTGATGCCCGAATCCACGGCCCGAAACCTTCTGTCGATACGTCAACCGATCCACCGGCCCGACGTCCAATCTTCTGACATGTTCCTCCGGCACAACATGATTCTTCCTGCTTTAATTGTCTCATCCTGATCGAAGCATCGTGCGTCACTCAAAACGCAGATTAAAACATAAACACATATCAAGTGGTTTCATCATCAAAATACGAGATTCAACAACATCCACTACTCTTTTACCTACGCTTTCAAAGTATTACCTTTACAAAATGGTTTTACGTCAGAAACGGTTTTATCGCAATGAAGTTTTGGAAGACGTGATTTTACCGCTGCACTAATTCACCCTGCCCTCTTAGTGCCGACCACGGACTCTCAATCCTAATAGTAAGAGGGTAGTTGGTCTTCACCCATTGAAAGAAGATCATTAGTGAATGCCAGTGGCCTCGACGGAAGAGCAATCGAGAATAGACGTAGGTCGTGACGATCGAACCACTATAAACTCGGTTTACACTTTCTTAATGCTTTTCATTGTCATTACTTATTGATTCAATTTTCTACTACTCTCACTAGCTCTCTAAGCTTAAACACTTTCTGATACATACTTTATCAAACAAAATTTTCAAACCGATGTTTTCTTCGAAAGCACTAGTTCACCCCATCTTAGTGTCAAAATGGTTATAAGAGTTTGTATCAAAGCCAAGTTTTTCTCGTTTAGTTTAACACCTAAGAGAATGGCTTTTACTGACAATATAAAGGGTCACTCTATCATTCACCCTCCTATATTCAATGGGACGGACTACACGTATTGGAAAACACGAATGAGAGTTTTCTTGCTTTCTATGAACTTTGATTTATGAAATATTATCTAATATGGTTTTCAACAACCCTCTAAACAATAGAATGATTTTGAGAAAAAAATCGTTTTCCTTAAACGCTAAAGCTATGAATGCTTTATTTTGTGCTTTAGACAAAAATAAATATAATCGTGTTTCTATATGCGAGACTGCACACGATATTTGGCATACACTTGAAATTACTCATGAAGGCATAAGTAGAGTAAAAGAATCTAAGATCAATCTTTTGATGCATAGTTTTGAATTGTTTCAAATGAAACCAAGTGAAACCATTGGAAACATGTATACCCGTTTTATGGATGTCGACAATGGTTTGAAAGCACTTGGTAAAAGTTTTTCAAATCTTGAACTTGTTAATAAAATTTTATGTTCTCTTCCTAAAAATTGGGATTTAAAAGCAACTGCTATTCAAGAAGCAAAGGACTTGAATTATTTTCTTTTAAAGAACTCATAGGGTCATGATGAACATGAGAATAATCTTCTAAAGAACATGAAAGATTTGACACTTAGAACAAAAGAACATCACTCGAGTGAATGCTCAAGTGATGATGACTTTGAACTCCTAATAATAAAGTTTAAAAAATTCATAAAACAAGAAACTAAGAACAAAAATGAACTAAAAAAGGAAACAATAACTTGCTATAAATGCAAACGACCGGGGCACCTCAAAAGCGAATGTCCACAATTGAAGAAGAAGATACTCGCACTTTAATAGAAGAAGAAAGCACTCAATGCAACTTGGGATAAATCGAGTATATCTGAAGATAAGGAGCAAACCGATGAAGATGAAGTGGCGAACTACGCTTTGATGGCTCTCGACGATGAGGTAAATAACTCAACCAAAACCCCTTTAACTTATAATGAATTACTTGATACTTTTCATGATTTATTTGATGAATTTAAATTAGTTAGTAAGAAATATAAAATTAAAAAAAGATCATGCTTTTCTTTCTAGTAAATTTAAAAATTTTAAAAATGAGCATGATAATTGCATATTAACCTCTTATACTGAACGTGAAGAATTAGATTCATACAAAAATAAAAAAAAATTATTATAACAAACATTAGAAAATTTTAAAACTGGTAGCATATTATTAGACATGATCCTTGCTAACAAAGGTCATGTACATAGAAAAATAGGAATCAGTTTTGTGAATAGCAACACTCAACAAAAATTGACTTTATTTGTTAAAAGACCAACATTACATGTTTCCCCTAAGGTTAAGTGTATTTTTTGTAGTAAACATGGTCATTTTGTTTATAAATGTCCATTCAAAAAGTATGGCTCGCATAAATTAGTTTGGATTCTTAAAAGAACTATGAATAACTTAATGTCAAAAGATAAGATAGGTAGATCTAACCATGAGGGACCTAAAGTTAAATGGGAACCTAGAACAAACCTATCCTTCTTGTAAATATGAAAGCTAATAGAAAAAGATAAAATTTTGATAATGGATGCTCAAGGCATATGATTGAAGATCCAAAACACTTCCTAAAGCTTACTAGCCGAAACAACTATAATAAAGGAAAGATCATTAAAATTAAAATTATTAGTAATAAATCTTTTGATTGAAGACTTTTTATTTTTTAATGTGTTATACTATTGATCTTTGTCATGATGAAACTTATTTTTCGGTTTTAAACAATGATGTATGGATTTGTCATAAAAGACTTGGGCATACTTATATGAAATCAATCACATAAATTGAAACAAAAAAATATATATTTTTTTCTTGAAAATTTCTTAATCTTTATCTTATCGAGTTTTCAAAAAGAGATTGATGAATCTATTTGTATCTTTTTTTTATAAATCTCTTGAACTATGAAAATGATTTTAATGATTTGATAATTTGAATTTGAATGAGTTTTATTCAAATCATGATCTTGATGATTTAAGATTTCTTATACATGAATCAAGATATTTTATCATTTGATCTCCTATGTTTCATTTTGCTATTTACAAAAGAAGAGATTTGTCAAAATAAATCACGTCTTTTGGTATTCACTACTTGATCTTTTATGATCTTTGATATTATATCTTTCATGACATGATTTTTATTATGTATAATTCCTTTATATTTATGGTTGTATACCTTATGTTATGATTAGAGCATTGATGTAAAAGAAAAAAAAAATTGTACCATTGTATTCTTCTCTTCTTTTTGACAATGAGAAATGGGGAGAAAGTCTTGCTAGCTTAAACATCGCAAAGGAAAGCAAAATTGCTAGCTTGCACATTGCAAAAGGAAGCAAAATTGCTAGTTTGCACATTTTAAAGAAAAATAAGTGCTAGCGTGCACATATCAAGAGAAGCAAAATTTGCTATCTTGCACATCTCAAGAGAAGCAAGAATTGCTAGCTTGCGCATCTCAAGAGAAGCAAAAATTGTTAAACTTGCACATCTCAAGAAGCAAAAAGTTTTGCTAACTTTCATATCTCAAAAACTTGCTAAAACTTGCTAGCTTGCATATTCTAAATTGATGCAAAACTTGCTAAATTACTAGCTTGCTAGTTGCACTTTTCTCCTTTTTGTTGATGATAAAGGGGGAGAAGTTATGATGATTTGAATTTTTGAATCATGCATGTTATGATGTACCTTGATAATTTAAAATTATACATGAAATTCTCATGATTTTTTGCATTCAAACTTTCTTTCAATATGACATATTGATAGGAGGAGTTTAGTTTAAACTTTGTCATCAATTGGTTGTCATCATAAAAAAGTGGGAGATTATTGAATCTCGGATTTTGATGATGAAATCAATTGATGAAGTTATGATCTAATCAGTGTTTGAGTGATGTAGGACTAACTTCGATCATGGAAAAAAAAATTGATTAAAGTAGGAAGAATTAGACGTTGGGCTAGAGTGAATCATGTTAGAAGATTGGACATCGGGCTGGAGGATTGGTCGACCTGCCAGAAGGACTTCATGCCATGAGTTCGGACATCAGACCGAAGGATTGGACATTGCACTAAGGAGATCGGATGTTGTGAAAGGTCAACATACCGATTGGGCAATATGCTGAAGGAGAGGACGATGCACTGAAGGATCAGATGAAGTGCCAAATGAACCAATGACATATCGGACAACATAGGATTTGTGTTTGTAATCGATCGTGTCTTGATCAAAGTAGGTTAGGTTGTAATTAAGTTAGTTTTGGGTGTGACCATGCCAACTTGATTAGGGGCCAGTTGGGCCTAAATCATGGTTGAATTGGGCCTATTGAAAAGTCAAATTCAATATTCTAAAGTTGGCCTAGGCGGTGGAATCGCTTGTGAGACAATGCAAGTCTTCGGGAAACCTGAGCGGTGGTAGTGCTGGAGTCAAGCAGTGGCACCGCCTAGACACAGTCTTCTAGATTATGTTAGATGGTGATACCTGTAACATCTCATTAGTCCCACATCGGAAAGTGGGCAATGTGTATGATTGGCTTATATAGGCCTGATAAGTGTACTACGTTAACTCCCGCTTAAGCATTTTGGTCCGTGATTGAAGGACCAAAATGGAGTTATTGGTTAGTTGGCTTATCAGACTCGGGTCGTGACATTTGGTATCAGAGCCGACCTAGCATTTGGGTAGGGTGAGAAGGCTCGAGTAGGGAAGGGCTACCCGTGGATGGAGTCGAGAACTCATCACGGCGTGGAGCTACCACTGAGTTAACCCTCACATGCACTATGCTAGGGTTCGATCTGGGTTATGTTCAGACCTTGACGAGGAAACTTGGGATGAGACTTTTTTTTGCTCCATTTTTTAAGTCATTTAGGGTTTATAAATACCCTACTCTTTCTTTCTTGGGGTGGCATGAAACAAAGTAGAAAGGGGCTATGAAAGTTGAAAAGTTGTGAAAAAGTGCTAAGTGTCCTCCTCCTTAAAATTTTATGATCATTCTAAGAGAGGTGTGAAACTTGTAAATGTTATCTCTTAAACCTGCGAAAAGGAGAAAGAGTTGTAAGAGGGTAGTTAGTCTTCGCCCATTGAAAGAAGATCGTTAGTGAATGCCGATGACCTTAATTGAAGAGAAATTAGGAGTGGATGTAGGTCGCAACAATCGAACCATTATAAACTCGGTTTGCACTTTCTTTCTGTTTTTCATGTCATTACTTATTGATTCAATTGTCTACTACTCTCACTTGCTCTTTAAGCTTAAACATTTTCTGATACGGGCTTTATCGAATAAAATTTTCAAACTGATGTTTTTATTGAAAGCACTAATTCAGCCCCCCCCCCTCCCCCCCTCTTAGTGTCGAAACGGTCCTAATATTGTCATCGATTCCTCTCTCTTTTCAACCATCTATTTCAACATTTTTGTGTTCTTTGAGCAGTTCCCCTTAGTCAATGGAAAGACAAACTACAACTCACATTCATGACTTCTGCCACCATGTTATAGGGCTCATGCCGATTCTATTCCCCTTTGTATCCTTGGTAGTAACGTTTGCTCGCTCGGCCTCAACCTTTGACTTGTTAGGCTCTCTTAAGCGAATATAAGCTCGAAGTAGTCTAACCTTCCAATTGCTCTTATCATACCTCTGTATGAACGAGTCCCCCATAGGACTCATTGTTACTTGCACTTAGAATCTCTCTCGGAAGTACACAACTCTCATATACTAATAACCAAGGCTTTCATCTAGTGCAAAATTTGATGCACACATAGAAGACCTACCTTTGTGGTATCATGACATTCACTCCTTAAATTCATAGTCTTTGTCGTCATGTTATTCGTCGAAGTGGAGCTCCTAATAGCTCTCGATCATACCTTCATATGATCAAGTACATCATGGGACTTCTCCCGTATGTGTCACATTGCCTTGAACTATTTCACCATAATTTGCTACATCATGTTGCCTCATGGTTTTACTCCATTGCATTATGATCCTTGTGGGATGAACTCGGACTATGATCTCTCTATATGTGTCCTCTACCAACACATCACAAGGCTTTCGCTACCTCCGATTATATTCGCTTCTTTGGCAATCGACCTCCATCCACCTACTCTTAGATCACATATAAACGAAGTACAACTCTAGGATAGTCTGTCACCCAATAGCTCTCGAAGTCTACCGTCATCATTGAAATTGGTGCGCCATTGTTTGGATCTTCGGCCCTTGCCCCAACACAGTCTTTGTTGCATACCATTTCCTTTGTGGTAACTCGAATGGTAACACTATGATATATTCTTCAAAAGTACTCGCCTCCATATCCTCTTGCCCTATGCCAAAGTTTTCTAACCCCAACTCTGCCTCTATAAGTTCAGTTGTCTTAGTACCTGTCACACCCGTCCCCCCCCCCCCCCCCCGAATCGATAATATTATAATTCAATAAACATCCAATTCTAGGATCCAAAAACACATTTGAGGACACTGAGAAAATATTTAAGTCAGAATTCAACAAACACATATTTGATTATTCTCATATCTGTCATGCCCCCTGAATTGATAGTATTATAATTCAACAAACAATCCATTAGATACCAAGTGTACTTATACAACAAAAACAAATCATCCATAAAAGGTTTGCCCAAAGTATTCTAATTTTCTACTTCCCTAACTCAACTTAAACATTTTAGCGAGTGATAAGCTATCTTGAAAAATTTATATAGCAATAGGATGAGCACATAGAGCTCAGCAAGCGACTAACAATCAATGTCAGATAAATCATTTCGGAGCATATCAATGACGGATGAAATATTTCAGAACATATCAATGGCAGATGAAACATTACGGAACATATCAATGGCGTATAAAATGTTTCAGGGTATATCAATAACAAATGAAATATTTTGGAACATATCAAAGACAGATGAAATGCTTCGAAACATATCAATGGCATATGAAGTATTTCGGAGCATATGAAAGAATAAATACGAAACAGAAGCTCAAACGTCACATATGACATTGCATAAATTTCATTCTTATCCAAAGCACAGATATAAGCATATAACCAAAGCTTTGGATATCATATCAAGCAAATAGAAGATGAAGTGGGATCCCAAATATAATATGGTCCATCCATTTCTGAATGACCACCAAACATAATCTAGAGCATCGCGGACTTTAAGCACATACCCTTTACCATTTCTGGCAAAGGTCCAGAAAATCCCTTTACTATTTTTGGTAAAGGTCTAGATAATCCCTTTACTATTTCTAGCAAAGGTCTAAATAATCCCATAAATACCAGAGTACAAAAGGGCATTATGAATAATAAAGTTGGGACATATCGGAAACATATGCGGAACAACGGAATGCATGTGCCTATATAAAACATTATGATACAAACATGAAGTTTACATAACAGATCAAGGTATGTAAATACTTATAAGACAAGAGTATATATGAATTTGAAGCAATAATGTAAAGCTCAACCGAAGTGAGGATTTTAACTGAAATCAATTTCCAAAGATATGAAACAAGAATAGGCGAAATCGATCAAAACTCGATTCTGATAGAATTTGAGAGGCACATTGCATGAATTGTTTGGATGATCAATTATACTCCAATTTACACAAAATAGTGATTATTCAAAAGATGTTCAATCTAGTTTTTTATAACTTAAGTTTTGTATGAATCGGAGTTTTCAACAAGGAGTTATAAATAATTTAGTAACCAAAGGTCAAAGAACATTATCTCTATTTTGCAGAATTCATAGAGTTGAATTAAACAGATGATTCAATAGGTAATTGTTCTCCAAATCATTAAAATAAGATATAAATAGAAAGTTTTATGAGTCTAGTTTCCAATAAATTATGTTTCACATAAATCAGAGTTTCCAACAGAGAGTTATAAGCAAGAGTGTACTGAAAGGTCAAAACTGACAATCTCTATTTTATAGATTTCATATAGTCAACTAAAATAACAGTTTTAGTAGGTAAATAGAATCCAAATTTATCAATCTTAGTCTCAAAAGAAAGATATTTGAGTCTATTTTCGGATGCATTTGGTTTTTCTAAAATCAAGAATCTTTACATAATGTTATGGCTAGAACAATACAGAAAGGTCAGATCTCAAAAATTTCCAGATTCACAATTTTATTCCCAAACGATAGAATAATCAAGTATGAAGCCAAAATCTTCCAAAGTTTTCAGAATTAAGATGAAATCAAAGATCAAGATTCTATAAAAAGGAGTTATAATACTTGCCTTAGAAAAGTTTGATTCCCAAATCTGGAAAACTGATGCAAAACCTCAAGCAAAGCAAAACTTCTTCTCCTTCTTCTACTTCAATTCCTCTTCCATTCTCCTCTCAAACTCACATTGGTTACAGCTCTTAAGTTTTCCTTCTTTTATTTCTCCTCTAATGTATTAGATTTAGCTAATATAAGGATTGTATTGTGGCAAGCATGCATGAAAGAAGCTTATGTGTCATCTATAGAACAAACTTAGGTGGCACCATTAGGTTAGCTAGTGACACATGTACACCATTTTTTTTTTCTTTAACTTAAATCTGAATGTTTCATAAATTATATCAAATTTTTAATATTTACTCTTAGGTCCTTACATTATAAATAAGTCCTTACAAAATTTTTAAAAATGAGGGATGTTACACTCTCCCCTCATTGAAAGAAAAATTTAGTCCTCTAAATTTGTCATATCTCCTTCAACGAAAAGTTGAGATCATGATTGCACCTGAATGGAGGCCATCAACATCATTGAGCCTTGCCCTTTCCTCATAACATTCAAATCAAAATTTTTTTCTAATAACTTCCATTGTTCTATTACCATTGGATCAGGCTCACCACTAAAACTAGGAGGACTAAGCTCCTTAAATTATCTCATTCCTAGTCCATTCTAATTTGATGTCCTCGATCAACACTTTCATCTCACTCAATTACTCAAAAAAGATGAAGCGAGAGGACCAGATGTTCTCAACATCATAGATTCCTAAAAGACATCAAAGGAATTTTTCACCGATCACTATAGTTTACTAGATTTCAATATATTTTGCATATCAAACATATCAAATATCTCAATGATCCTCAAATCATGCTTTGATACCATATCTGTCACACCCCTCGTATTTAGATCAATAATACATTCCAGGATCCAAATAAACATTTGAGGACACTAAGAAAACATTCAAAAGACCTGTACAGTTTAAAATCATATATCATATTACTCAATGAATTGTAAAATCTAAAGCCAACTCACCTAGACAATAACCATATCATAAATCCATAAATGTGGTATTCTATACAATCACAAAAACCAATGTTTACCATATGTTCATATCATTACACAAATTTACTTAACACTCCAAAATCCTAAACATGAGAGGTTCTTTAAACTTTTACAAAACTCATAAGTTTATATTTACCATCAACATTCCATTAGACACCAAGTGTACTTATACAACAAAACATATCATCCACTAAAGGTTTGCCCAAAGTCTTCTAGCTTTCCACTGTCGTAGCTCAATTAAAACATTCTAGCGAGCGACAAGCTATCCTGAAAAATTTATATAGCAATGGGGTGAGCACAGAGAGCTCAGCAAGCAACTAACAGATCAATGATGAAAAAGGATAGTTTCAAAGCAAATAAGGTACCCAATACAAGGCAGGGATACAAGAGTTCATAGATAGCTACTCAACGAATGCAGAATTACAATGTCATTTCATTCGAAACATATTTTGTTTATAACAAGGGAGTAAAGACTAATTAGAGCAAATCATTGATGTAATGAAACATTTCGGAACATATCAATAGCGGGTGAAATACTTCGGAACATATCAGTGGCATATGAAGCATTTCCGAGTATATCAATAGCGTAAGCAGCATTTCGGACCATATCAATGGCATATGAAATGTTACGGAGCATATCAATAGCATATGAAGCATTTCGGAGCATATCAATGGCGAATGGAATATTTCGGAACATATATATGGCAGATGAAATGCTTCGGAACATATCAATGGCATATAAAGCATTTCGGAGCATATCAAGGACGTATGAAATGTTTCGGAGTATATCAATAACAAATAAAATATTTCGAAACATATCAATGACAGATGAAATGCTTCAAAACATATCAATGGCATATGAAGCATTTCGGAGCATATCAAAGAATAAATATGAAACAAAAGCTCAAACATCGCATTGACGTTGCACACATTTCATTCTTATCGAAAGCACATATAGAAGCACATAACCAAAGCTCTGGATATCATATCAAACAGATAGAAGGTGATGTGGGATCCTAAACATAATCTCCCATGTCTAGGAGCATCATCCATCCATGTCTGGATGAAGCCAAATGGGGCCGGCAGAGCATCACGGGCTCTAAGCACATACCATTTACCATTTATGGCAAAGGTCCAGATAATTTCTTTACCATTTCTAGCAAAGGTCCATATAATCCCTTTACTATTTCTAGCAAAGGTCCAAATAATCTCATAAACACCAGAGTACAAAAGGATATTATGAACAATAAAGTTGAGACATATCGGAAACACATGTGGAACAACGAAATGCATGTGCCAATACGAAACATTACGATACAAACATGAAGTTTACATAACAGAACTAGGTATGCAAATACTCATAGGACAAGAGTATATATGAATTTGAATCAATAATGTAAAGCTCAATTGAAGTAAGGATTTTAGTTGAAATCAATTTCCAAAGATACGAAACAAGAATAGGCGAAATCGATCAAATCTCGATTCTGATAGAATTTGAGAGGCACATTACTTGAATTGTTTAGATGATCAATTATGCTCTAATTTGCACAAAATAGAGTCATTCGAAAGATGTATCAATCTAGTTTTTGATAACTCAAGTTTTATATGAATCGGAGTTTCCAGAAAGGAGTTATAAATAATTTAGTAATCAAAGATCAAAGAATATTATCTCTATTTTGTAGAATTCATAGAGTTGAATTGAATAGATAATTCAATAGGTAATTGTTCTTCAAATCATTCAGATCAGATATGAAAAGAAAGATTTATGAGTCTAGTTTCCAATAAATTTTGTTTCACATAAATTAGAGTTTTCAATAGAGAGTTATAAGCAAGAGTGTACTAAAAGGTCAAAATTGAGTCTCTATTTTACAGATTTCATAGGATTAACTGAAATAACAGTTTCGATAGGTAAATAGACTTTAAATTTATTAATCTTAGTATCAAAAGAAAGCGTTTGAGTCTATTTTCAGATACATTTGGTTTTTTTTAAATCAAGAATCTTTGCAGAATGTTATAGCTAGAACAATATAGAAAGGTTAGATCTCGAAAATTTCCAGATTCACAGCTTTATTCCCAAACAATAGAATAATCAAGTATAAAGCCAAAATCTTTCAAAGTTTTCAGAATTAAGATAAAATCAGAGATCAAGATTCTGTAGGAAGGAGTTAGAATACTTGCCTTAGAAAAGTTTGATTCCCAAATGTGGGGAATTAATGCAAAACCTCAAGCAAAGCAAAGCTTCTTCTCCTTCTTCTACTTCAATTCCTCTTTCATTCTCCTCTCAAACCCACATTGGCTGCAGCTCTTAAGTTTTTCTCCTTTTATTTCTCCTCTAATGTATTAGATTTAGCTAATATAAGGATTCCAAGGTGGTAAGCATGCATGAAAGAGGCTTAGGTGCCATCCATAGAACAAACTTAGGTGGCACCATTAGGTTAGCTAGTGACACATGTCCACCATTTTTTTTTCTTTAACTTAAATCTGAATCTTTCATAAATCATATCAAATTTCTAATATTTACTCTTAGGTCCTTACATTATAAATAAGCTATTTCAAAATTTTTAAAAATGAGGGATGTTATAGTACCTCCATCAAATGCTTCACCGAGATAAGGTACATGTGCCTCGAAGCTCCCTTCGACTTTGGTATCATGCAAGATGAGTCCGCTCCATCAAAACAAGGGACCCACAAAATAACATAATCTCACTCTTGCATCTGTAAGAGTTCATGTCTTCGACCTCTATCCAAGGAAAGTTTCATGCCTCTACTCCATATTCGGTCTTCTATATCAACTCCCTTCATGTGATATGCTCACTTCACCAAGTTCTACCCAAGTTGCTCCGCTTCTCGATTTACATCGAGTTGATGGTGGCCTTCGCACACACTATTCCATAGGTAAGTCCCTTGTTGAGTCTAATCTCCACATTAATTTTAAGTGTGCCTTTGTTTGGTATTACCTTGGGTCACTTCCCTACTAAATCTCATAATGTGTCCACCAATGCATCACTTCATATGAGATCATGCGATGACTTCTTATTGCTTGCTTGGTCTACTGAGCTTTATGAAGCTATTAGTTTCAGGTACCCCTCCTCAACATGTATGGTTCGTTACATATGATTCTCCCTCTAGAGAACCGAGACTTGTCCCTCCTAGATATCTGTCCTATTGGAATAACTTTTCTCTTTGTATCCTTCCCTCTAAAAGTTTCGGAAACCATCATCTCCTTGGATTACTTCACATTGTTGAATAAACTACACATTGTTTTGCCACCGCGAATGCACTTATTAAATTGTGACTCTTCGTTAATACAACCCTCATTGTACCCCTCAAGGCCTCATAACATGCCGAACTTACTGCACACTTTAGTCTCTTATGGATGTATCATTCTCATATCAAAGAGAAAGTTTCAATACTCCATAGCACTAAGTTTTGGTCGCCTTGGGATGGCCACAGATAGTCCATCATCTGTATATATCTCCTTGCATGAGTATCAAAATTTTCAAATTAGCAATTCTCATCACCTCTATGAGCTTTGCATAACTCTTTCGGTTACCAAGCAACTCATCCCTCTTTACATAGTCTCATCCTTTATTAAGCACCTTGTTTGCCTTAAGCTCCATCAAGTTTGGTTGCCAGCATCGAGCCGTAGCTCGAACTCAACCATCTCAACCTTTGTGTACTACGTGTTCTTCCCAGCTCATTTGTCCTTATGGTGCCTCTCGCGCGAAGGGTTAGCCATTCCTTTAAATATCAATCTTGGATGCCCGCTCATTTAAGTGACTCATTTTCCTACGTCTCTATGCTCCTCCCTCAAACGATTGCACGTGTTGATTGCCCTCAATGCAATCTCTTTAGGTCTCCCACGTTTATATGCCAAGTATTCCTAAGTGTGCTTATCCCAATTTAATATCATCTGCCATAAACTTAGCTAATTTTACTTAAGTCGTATGACACTCTTGTATGTTAGTCTCTCTGAAACCTCTTATAGTTCTTTAAGGACTTATAAAAGTAAAGATGGGTTAAAGGAAGCATTTAATTTGAGATCTAATAAGCAATCATTTTAGCAAATACTTGATAGACAATGTAAATTACAAACATAGACTTTACAAGCTTTGAATGATCACATAATATTTGGGTGCTATGTTACTTATACTCTCCCCTACTCTACGCAGATAGAAAACCTTCAAAATGACTATTTGGATGATTTAATTTTGGATAATTTTACTTTTACAGATCGTATAAAACTTATGTTTACAAGATTGAAATGTTTATAAAACTCAATTAAAATAAGATTATCAAACTTAGTGTAAATATTTTATATATTATATAAAATATGAATAAAACCGAAGGATAAAAACATACATAAATATTTTATCGAACTTTCTATTCATAAAATTGTCTGTGATATTTCGGTAGTCCAAAAATATGCGCAGAATCAAATGGCTATGGATGAAAACAAAATTTAAGATAAAATATATGTCACCACGAGAATTTTGTATAAGTAAAAGCGATCAGTTTCCTTGGTCATTTATATCAGAGTTGATCTACCTTTCTAAGATTTTGCCCTTTCTCTGCTATCTGGTAGATAGACCATGCATCAAGAATATTAAATTATATATAAAGTCGATTTATGAGTCTACTTCAAGTTGCAAAACCACGTACTGCAGAAGATATGACTAGTAAACATGAGCTGCTGATAGAATTTGGAATAATCTGAAAGATATCATCATCATCATCCTCTTAAGGATTAAAATTCCATTAGCACACAAGTATTTTCCTCTCCAGAATTTATAATTCCATTGGTAGACAAAGTAGTGTTCAAAGAGTCTGTAGAGTCACTGCCTCACTTCCCTATATTTTCCCCAGGGTTATTGTTGGAGACGCCATTGACATCTCCGTTGTGCCGTCCACATCCTTAAGTGCAATTTGACTGTGTAACGAAAGTTATCAGTTCTATTGGCTGAGAACTCGTATGGATATAGGATCTACCCCAAAGACAAAGTTTGCTATCCTTTTGCTTTTGTCTTATCCTCTCTTTCTGGAATAAATTCAAAGAGGAGAGAGAGCACTATTTACATGCAGCTACCTTGTGAAGTCATTATCTTTTGAATGTCACCATCGAAGATTATTCAAAAGAGAGTGAGGATATATAGAACACTCCAACTCTTTTTTTTTTTTTCCCTTAAGAAAGCAGAGAAGGAAGAGCATCAGAGAGAGGAAAATGACGTCACATCCAATTTTATCTGGCTTCTGGAAAAGACAGAGAACGAAAGAAGTTTGGATTTTCCATGTTGTAGATAAGGGAAAACAAATTATATCTGAGGGGTGACATGACGCTGGTAATTAGTCCTCTAATTTTACTAGGAAGGAACTTCCAATACTTCTGTGACAACCAACACGAAGAAAAGGGATGGTAGTGGTCCATCATTCATACATCACATACTGATATATGATTCTTGTATGATAAAGATGAGCTTTGTATCAATCAATAGTTCCATTAGACTGATTCTTACAGGCCTACCATCTATAATTAAACCCCTAATTTTGTAAAAAGAAACAAATAAGATTCTTGTAAGACAAAGATGGTAAGAATTATCGCACAAACTAACAACCATACAGAAGAAACAGAAGGTAGTCATCATTCATGTCAGGATATCAAGTATACAAAAGATGTACTATTTTCTCTAAAATCTACTTACATATGTTATTAGAAAGAAGGAATCTTCGACCAAGCCATTTATTCTACAATAGTCTTAAATATACTTGGCATCTAATCCGCCATGTAGTTGAATCTTTATCTTGAGTAAAAAATATGTACCATTTTCTATTATGCAATGTGTATCAAAATATACAACTGGAAATGACTAAAAGCTTATGGGTTGACTGATAAATTTCTAATGACTACAGTAAGCAATTCTCAAAAGTTCAGAGAGAATGTATGTGTTTGGCCTTCTGAATTACTTTTTTCACTCTAGACAAGGGTTCTTCATACAGCATTGCAGGATCATCAAACTGGGAAGCCAAGCTTGGTTCCCCAAGGAATGCTCGGAAGGTATCAGCAACAGAACTAGACAGAGATTGGAGATTGTATCCACCTTCCAAGAAGAACACACAGCGTCCGCCACATAGCTCATTTGCAAGTTGCTTTATGCTTGATGCTAGCATGTAGTATGTGCCAGTTGTAAATTGCAGACCAGCTAATGGGTCCAATGCATGAGCATCATAACTGCAAAGTAAATAAGAAATTAAAGATCGAGAGTTTGATGTACAACATTACTCTATGCACTATGGTGGATCTTTGATTTGCTAATAAGAGGTTGACACCATCATTCTTCCTATGTTTCTGAAACATCATGCACTAGAGTTTTTAGAAAGAGAGCCCACTATGTGCAGTATCCCATAACTTTTTATTACAGAGGTTGGAGCTGAATTGAAAGATATTGGCCAACAGATGGAAATTAAGTAAAATTCTTGGAAGAATAACTGCATTTGCAGTTTCTCTATAGAAGTTGCATAAGATCCATGATGTGATTGATGAAAAAGATTTTAAACTAAAAGATAAGCTCCACGGTCAGACTACAGAGCCCTCAGGATCCTATTTTAAGACCTCTTTCAACAACTTGAGTTCATTATGTAATTAACTGTAGTTTCTATATATAGTTGTCATGACTAGATGAGGTGAATTAGTTAAAATCAGTGATGTGAAAAGAGATAAAAAGGAACCTAAGAAAACTTTAGTAGTGGCATGAGTCATCTGCATGACCATTGAAAAATGAGCTCCAATTCCTATTTCATATATAAAGTTGTTGCATTTGTTCAAACTTGTTATTGGGCTAATCACTAGAGCTTTTGTTCAAAAGCTAAGAATGTGATGCTACAGAGACTTCTAAATGTCACATTTTTTCTCCAAAGGTGTTACCAGTATATACAAGGCATCAGCAAGATTATTCTGTACTAGCATTTTTCACTTTTGCCTTCGTAACTAATATCATATTTTTTTGCTTCCTGCAACCAGAAAATAGCAAGAAGCATAGTAAATGACAGAGAAACTGACCCAGCAGAAACAAGAACTATGTCAGGCTTAAATCTTTGGGCACATGGAACAATGACCTCATCAAAGACAGATCTCATTGAATTATCTCCTGACCCTCCAGGTAGAGGCAGATTAAGTGTTGTTCCTTCACCACTGCCTTGACCAACCTGTTCAATCTTGCCAGTACCAGGATAACTTCCAACCTATATCAAACAGATTCCCACAGAAATTCAAGAGTGAAAAGCCAGGTTCTCCTAAAGTAGTGTGGGATGCAGTGTCAAAACACAATTCAATAGTGCAAAAGAAGGTAAATCTTACCAATATATGAGAAATGGTAGCATCTACCAGTGCAACATAAATCTTTATTAAGCATTATAAAATAAAATGTTCTGTATCAATCAGATGACTTCAACCTAAACTAGCCACTAACTTCAAAAATCACTATATCTGCAATCTCTGTCAACAGTTTGAAATAATAAGAACTAACTACTCATAAACTTATTGGCTTCGTAATCATATATCACCGGTAATTTATAAGCAAAGGAATCAATTGCCATAATGCTCTAAACAGGTTGCAAACAGACTGTACACCTCTATGCTAATTGCATCCATGAAAAGTAAAAACAACTATTAAGAGAAGTAAGAGTCCCAGGAATAAGCTTATCTTCAATATTGATTGTATTGTTATAATGTATAATGATAAACAAGAACACTAAATATCAGCTAATTAAATATTTAGGCAATGGACAATGTTAAAAAAAATTCAAACTCTTTCCCTCCCAATATTAACTTTGATAAACTTTAAAATTTAAACTTTATAATGAAATATTTGAGGCAGTACATACACATTTATCCACACAACAAGTACAAAGCCATACATCCTGCTGTAACAATTGCATACAGCTTATCTTATTTGCAGCAGGGGAGATAATCTAAAGAAATCTAAGGTTTATCATGGATGTACTCATATAATATGTGAAAAAAAACCAACTAACCTGATGAGTAGAAATGAAGAATACATCTGGATCATCATAAAATGCATCACATGTTCCATTACCATGGTGAACATCAAAATCAATTATAAGAACCTTTTTCAATCCATGTGCATGTTGTGCATGGCGTGCAGCAACCGCAATATTTCCAAAGACACAAAAACCCATAGGACCTTTTGGAACTGCATGATGACCAGGTGGTCGTACTAAGGCAAATCCTATAGGTGGATTGCGGGTGGCCATTGATGCTTCAACCTATAGACAAACATATATATTTGTTGGCAAAGAAACACTGCAGGGAAAGATTTACTAAATCATAATAGCAACAATGATATAAAGAGTAGACCATAAAGAAACATATATTTTACATATACCTTTTACCTTGTGACTAAAAGTTTGAACACAATTGCAACAGCAGGATGTGAAACAATTCATGGAAAGAAGTGTGAACAATTGACATAAACAACAAGATGGAGAAACAAAGCTAGATTTCTCAATTATTATATTACCACTGAATCAACTAAGGAAATCCCTGCACCGGCTGCAATAAGTGCTTCTTCAAATGTCTGCAAATTATAGCTGGATTATTAATAAATAAATGTAAATGGTAAACAACAACATTAGTATTAAAATCGCCAGAATTATCTTATTTAAAATATACTCTGATTTATGGACAAAATAAACTAACAAAGTTTCAGTGAGTGTGATCATGTGCAAGTCCAATGGAAAGATTCCACTAACAAGGTCCAAAAAGTTAAACACATGCAGCATTTTTAATATTTACAACTTTCAGTTCACATGTAAGATCAATTAATATTATAACATATTAGAATAGAAGATCTTTCTTATGATTGTAAGTCAGAACCTATGCCTTTCAAACCTGCAAATCATTGTGTGATTCTCTTCATTATCTATCAAATGACAAAATGGCTATCTACTGGGAACCACAAACACCTCCCTAGTACATGCAAACTCTAATCAGCAACCATCATTAGTTGACTTCTTTTCAATCACATATTATCAATACAGCAAGAATAAGTCACAAATTTCCAACCTTTGGGGTTGGCACATGGAACTTTTCCCACTGTTAAATGTCCAATGCATCTAGCTGGTGAACAGTGTAGTATGGGAGACTGCAAATGCAAGCCACAGTGTTCAGCTAGGCAAGAGAAAAAGAATAAGACATGAAAATGTGTGATTAACATTAGTTTCTTCAATTTATCTTACATTTAAAATAATATAATTAAACCACTCTATTTATGTTTTTTTTTTTTGTTCTCTTATCTTTTTTCTTCATTTTCCTTCCCTTTCTTTCTTCTCTTTTCTCTTCTCTTTTATCTTTTAGAAACATAAGCAAAAAAAAAAAAAGGGGGTATTTATGGCAAAAGCAAAAGACTAAGACAATAACATATGAAATTAAATAATAGTTTTTCATTTTTATCTTATATTTAAAGAACATTGTAAAACTAATTCTGTTTCAATTATGTTTTTCTATTATTTATTCTCGTCTCCATCACTTCTTTTCTCTTTGCTTTTCTTCTCTTCCTTTCTTCTGTTTTCTCCTCCCTTCTCATGTCTTTTTGCAAGATGAGAAAAATTAAAAATTGGTTTAAAAATGGTCGACGGGTGGGACTCATGTCTCTGCATGGTTGAGATCTGAGAATGGGAGATTTCCAATTAAGATTGTAATAGGAGATGATCCTCTAAGAAGGAAATCGTGTAAGCCACAGCATTTATATTCCATGAGTCGGGATTTCTGATCCCTCCCATCTCATCTTTCTCTTTCTCTACTTCCCTTCCTCTTTCAGTTTTTCTCTTCCTTTTCTGCTCTCGATTTCTTTGTTGTCCATGATGGCAGCAATATCTGGCAGCATCCTTTGCAGTGATGGTGGCAACAAGCAGAGAAGCAATGAAAATTAATGCTAAAGGACTTTTATGTAGTGAATTCAATTAGGAAAATTAGCACAAAGCGAAGAGCAATGTAAATGTTCCCCTTCTGTGAGGATTTCTAGTAAACAGGCACACAGACATCATGAAAAATAGTGGATCTCATTTCTAAAAAGCGGCACAGATGATTCTCATATACTACATGATTTGTTATTTTGTTATGCAGATTATTCATTAGAAACTTAAAAAAGAGAAAACAAAGAAAAAACAATCAATATATAGGAATAAGTGGTTACAGTTTTTGTGGCATATGTTGGCCCAGATCCATCAATAAAAATGATACCTTCATCGGTTGCCTTAGACATAGCCTACAGAACATATCAAACGAAGTTAAGTTTGTCATCTAGTTTTGCGATTAAAGAATCAGAATGCTAGAGCAAAGATTAACATCCATATGGAATCTGTTTGACAGCTTAAATTGGAAAGTAATCAGCACATTAAAGATGAAAGAGTATAACATGACAGCCAACCAGTTTGAATGGAAAAAAAAAACTCTAGCTAACCTTACACATAAACAAAATGTTTTAACAACTTGCCTCAAGATTATATAATGTCAACATGATTCAAAAAATGCATGGGGAAGTTCAAAATTTGATTCAAGGAATTACACAGTATATTGAAATCAGAATCTGTGACAAAAATGCTGATATTAAACAAATTTTGTACTTTGTATTGTGTTGCTTTCAATCAGCAAAGAGATGTCATAGCTATCAGTAAACAACTTGTAATTTATGAAGTTAACTGAAGAAAAAAATAGAAAATCAACATGTTGTAATCATGAATACAAATGCATTTAATACAAGATATTAGTTTTCCTATCCATAGCTACGTGCAACATTTGCAACATAAATTGATCACGAGAATAAATAGAGTGAGATATATAAAATCTAGTTAATCTATTACCTTTTACTTCTGTACATCATAACAAAGAAACTACTAAATACCCTTATACAATGCCAATGGAGGAAAAAATTTGCCCATATTTTACTTAGGTGACTGAGAAATGCAATGGCAAGGAGAAGGGTCTGTTTCTTAAACTTCGGATTTAAAGATCATACTAAGAACAATCCACGTTGATTCTTCACGTGCCTAATATCAAAAGTTATGGAAGAAAAAAACATCATTGCAAAATTGGCAGCCATACAGTAAAATGTAAATTACCCAGCAATTGATTAAAGAAGTGACAGAAAAAAAGAAATGTCAGCATTATTGACTGAAAGTGACTGGATTGTCCGGGTCAAACATCATCAACTTGATTGACCTAGTCTAATCAAATGGAGTTAATGAAACTTGAGGTGCACTTACTGTTCCAAGTAGCCAAGAGATATTGTCAGCAAGGAAGGGAAAAGAAATTTTTGGGTGGTGTTTTGTCAAGGAGCAATGCACTCTAGGTGTTTAACGCATGTCCATGACACTTTTCCATTCTTATTTCTCATTGTTTTCTGTGTTTTCGAGTGTTTCCTTGTAGGCAGCATATACAGGACAGGAAACACTAGCATCAACCCTATTTTTGTTTGTTGTCAGTGTTTTTGTTTTGTGTCTCCATCATGCAAAACTTGGAAATGTTTCTAGCTCTGTGGTGTCATGCGAAAGGGAAAATAGCCCAAAACAGTCTCATAGCCATGTGCAATAGGCTCATTTCTAGTTAACGAACTTGTAATATAAAGCGTTAGCTGTCTTAGCACCTTGGAACCCCTTAGGTAGTACCGGGGCGGATGGGGCCTTGGGTATAAGTTTGAGGGGTGATGCAACATCATTAGTTTGCTTGTTTTCTGTTTGACAAAAGCACTACGTGACCATTGGGCCTGCATCTACCTTCAAAACCCCCTTTATGTGTGCTCGTTCAGGCCGTTTTTGAGACCCTTTCAAGCCTAATAAAAGCTAATTGCTTTTTATTGCTTGTGATCTCAGTTATCTTGTCCTTTTTGTGCGCAATGATGGCATATTACCTACACATTCACCTTTCCAACCTTTTCTGTACTATGCAGGTCCTTTGTGGACTACATGAGGTTAAGGTCTACGCTAACCCTTATAGGGTTAACTAAGAATATACTGGTGTGTCTACAACTAAGTTGCCAAAACCCTTCCTACCAAAGTACAAGGTGGAATAGCAATTTGAACTCAATGAAGGAGTCAGAAGATCCAATCGACCATCCACATTAGGCATCATTTCTAGAGTGGGAGAATCTCCGGGACCTCTCAAACAAGCTGCTGGACGACAAATTTGAACTCAATGAAGGAGTCGAGGATCCAATCGACCATCTACATTAGGCATCATTTCCAGAGTGGGTGAATCTCCAGGACCTCTCAAACAAGCTGCTAGACAACAAATTGCTCCAAGCTTATCTTTGTTCGTAGGTAACCTAGTGCTTTCGATGGGCAAGATCGGGCAAGCGATCGTCAATGCTAAGCAAATGGTCGAAGAATTAGAGTTGGCGGAGGCCATGCAACAAAAGGATAGTGGTGACTAAATCGAAAAGTTGTAGTTTGATAGGTGGAAGAACATAAGGTAAATGCTTCCTAAGCCACAAGTTGTGCAGAATCAACTGATCAGTAAAGGCATGGCATTGCAACGACCTTGAGTCTATGAGAGACTCGACTACCCAAGAAGAACTTGGTTGAGAAAGCGTCGGATTGAAGGCCATGAACATCAGAGGATGAGGCATGGTACCACAGCGACAGGTCTTTCAAGTGTTGACCAAACTTGTTCTCCGAAGGGGAGAGCATAGTTACAGCCGTAAAAGGAGTATAGACAATCCCAAAGGCATGACTAAAGTTATCAGACAAGCACTCTATAAGATCGAAACCTATCCTAGGTTCAAGCAACACTTCTAGTACTCCAGAAGTTCAATGGCGAAAAGTGGGTGAAGTCAAGTAACCAGTTTGGAGCAAGGAGTACAACCAGAGGAATTTGAGTGAATCCATTCAAAGCAAGGAGTTCTGCGATATGGCATTGGTGAAGCTCCAACCAGGTACAATCAATCTTTTGCAAGGTGACACCGCCAAGTGGCTTGAACACAAACATGAAGGCTCTTCTCTTGTCAACCAACAGATTTAAAGACAGCGAGAAGTCTACCAACTTAGCCAACTTCCCTAGTTGAACTAGCTCAGTGGAGAGTTGCGACAAAGTGGATGATCAAAGTTGACGACTCAATGGAAGCTGAGAAACAAGTTGCGACTATGGACAATCAATCTTTTACATACCAAAAAGCTTCGATGAGGGTGTTGAAGGAATAAGTGGGGGAGAATGTCATAAATCAATGCAGTTCAGGTGTTCAACGCATGTCCATGATGCTTTTTGGTTCTTGTTTCCTATTGTTTTTCACATTTTCGGGTGTTTTCTTATAGGCAGCATGTACGGGACAGAAAACACTCTTGTCAGCCCCATTTTTGTTTGTTGTTAGTGTTTTTGTTTTTTGTTTCCACCATGTAAAACTTGAAAACATTTATGGTTATGCAGTGTCGAGCGAAGGGAAAAATGGCCCAAAACAACCCAGTTCTCATGTGCCACGGGCTAATTTCTGGTTGACGGCCTTATGGTATGAAACTTCAATCGTCTCAACACTTTAGAACCCCCTGAGTGGCACCGGGGTGGATGGGGCCTTGGGTTTGTTAGGACCGTAAACGACACTAAGAGGGGGTGGGTGAATTAGTGCTTTCGTAAAAACCTTGGTTTAGAAAACTTTCGTTCGATCAAACCCGTATCGGAAGTGAATTTAACTTGAAACGTTCGTAAGAGTAATGAGAAAGTAAATCAGTTTGCAATATGAATGAAAAGCATAAAGTAAATATAAACCAGATTTATAGCGGTTTGGTCGTCTCGACCTATATCCATTCTCAATTTCTCTTCATTCGAGACCACTTGTAACATCCCTCATTTTTAAAAATTTATAAGGACTTATTTGTAAATATGAAGATTTTTTTTTAATAATTCTTTAGCACTAAATATTTTTTTATATATATTGAAAGTATTGTGAGGGACCAAAAGGTGAATCTCATTAATTGGAGGCGATTTGTGAAAGATTCACATTAAAAAAATAAAATAAAATAAAATAAAATGGAGGACATGTGGCATTAGTAAGGACGAGCCACTTGCATTTATTCTAAAGATGACACCTAAACCTCCATGCATGCTTGCCACCTCACTATTTTAGCATGAGCCAAACCTAAGTAATTTAAGG
>LVTN01001829.1:2114-14768 GCA_001649415.1 Musa itinerans | reverse complement strand
TAGCCATAAAACTTGTAGATTTTCTACTAAGTGCATCAGCTACAACATTTGCTTTACCTGGGTGATAACGGATGGTACAATCATAATCCTTTAGAAGTTCTATCCATCTTTGCTGCCTCATATTTAACTCTTTCTGTGTAAAAATGTACTTTAAACTCTTGTGAAAATTTAACTTAATCACCTCATTTAGACAGGATTTTTTTTAATGTGAATCTTTCACAAATCACCTCAAATTAATAAGATTCACCTTTTGGTCCCTCACAATACTTTCAATATATATATAAAAATATTTAGTGCTAAAGAATTATTTAAAAAAATCCTCATATTTACAAATAAGTCCTTATAAATTTTCAAAAATGAGGGATGTTACACCACTAGCTTTCACTACTTATCTTCTTTCAACGGGCGAAAATCAACTACCCTCTTACAATTCTTTCTCCTTTTCACAGGCTCAGGAGAGAACCTTCACACCTCTCTTTTACACAAGTCCTCACTCCTCTCTTAGAAAACTTCTAACTTTAGGAGGAAGAGACTCTAAACTTTAAAAAAAATTACAACACTTTTTTCTCAAGAATTCTTTCCCTATTTCTACTCTATTTCTTACTTACCCAAGCAGGAATAGCTGGGGTATTTATAGACCCCAAATGGCTTAAAAAATGGAGCCAAAAAATGTCTCATCCCAGGTTTCCAGAGCACTGGTGATACCACCGCCCAGTTTGGGCGGTACCACCGCCTAACATATGGGAGACCGTGTACTGGCGGTACTACCACAAGTATGGGTGGTATCACCGCCTGACAATGGCGGTACCACCACTAGGTCTTCCGGAAAACGTACACTTCGTACGTTTTAGCTCATAGGCAGTTCCACCGCCTGTTCTGGCGATGCCACCGCCTAACCCAACTTTGGGTCACTGAATGGGCCTCCTAATAGGTTCAACTCAGCCCCAGATCAAGCCCAATGGGCCCCTAATTGAGTTGGCATGGTTACATCCAAAACCAACTCAATTATAACCTAAACTACTTAGATCAAGACACGACTGATTACAATACAAGAATACTATGTTGTCCGATATGTCATTGGTTCATCCGGCGCATCATCCTCTCTTTCGGCATATTGCTCGATCCATCGACATATTGACCTCCCGCAACATCTGATCTCCTTGGTGCAATGTCCGATCCTTCTAGCCCGATGCCCGAACTCATGGCACAAAGTCCTTCTGTCGGCACGTCGATCGATCCTCTGGCCCGACGTCCAATCTTCTAACATGATCCATTCTGGCCCAACGTCTGATTCTCCTGCTTCAATCGATTTGTCTTTCCATGATCGAAGTTAGTTCTGCATCACTCAAATGCTGATTAGATCATAACTTCATCAATTGACTTCATCATCAAAATCTGAGATTCAACAAGGCTTATGTTTGAGGAATGATGCAACGTCTTTAGTATGTGCGCTTTCTATTCAACAAAAGTGCTAGGTGAACATTGGGTCTGCATCTACCTTCAGAACCCCGTTTGTGTGCCCTTATTTAGGCCATTTTTTAGACCCTTTCATGCCTAATAAAAGCTAGTTGCTTTATGTTGCTTGTGATCCCGGTTATCTTGCCCTTTTTGTGTGTGACAGTGGTATATTACCCACATGTTTGTCTTTCTAACCTTTTCTTCGTTGTGCATGTCCTTTGTGGACTACACGAGGTTAAGATCTAATCCGACCCTTACAAACGGGTATCACTTGGGTGTCACACATCTTAGGTAATTCCAACTAAGGACGTGATAGTTTGTCACCAAAGGATTGCTAGTGAGTTTGCTTAAAACAAAAGGTTGAAGCAGGTAATCATGTTCTTGCATCAATCTTAGTAGTCGAAAGCATTTCCACTTGTAAACTTATGGTGGATTATAATGACAACACTTCTTCATAATGGTGTTTATGGAGCTTGTAAAGTAAAGCAAAATTTTTGACGAGAAATATAGTTTACTACAAAAAAGAGAAGTCACACATGTTATGATTTACAACAAAAAAAGGAAACTACTACCTTCTCAAGGCCAGTAATGTAGGTTCTTGCATGGACACGTGCAATATCATCCATAGAAGCATGTCGAAAGTTTTGTATTTCAAACACCTCCGAATAACGGTACTGTAATTGACAATATGTTATGCTTCCAATAAATATGACATAGTCTTATATGGAAGCAAAATAAAATTTACCATAAATTCATGGAGATAAAGGAGTATCTATTCCAATTAGTCTTACGGTATCTAATTTTACTCAAGAAATGAATACAATAACTAGATAAAAGACTGTATTATCTAACCTTGTAGTAGACATAAGAAAGAAGAGAAATGTCCAAAGAAGTTGAAACTTGTTTAAGAAATACACTATGCAAAACAATTATTAATACTTCGATTATTACAATTTTTCACTAGTGTATGATCAATCCATTTTTGAACTCTTCAAATTCCTATGCAATTATATTAACATATTAGATTTTATTTGTCATGTAATCACTAAGAAATTTTTTTATAAAACAAAGAAAGAAGAAAAGTTCATAGTAGGTGTTTAATATGCTTTTGCTCATGTAAATCACCAAATATTCTTTTTTAAATTTTGCTAATAGATCATGACCTGAATTTCTCACTGAATTTGATTTGTGTGACTTAATCATCATTTATTGAACAATCATATTTAATTGCCATGTCAACTACTCCAATGATTTTGCACGTCATATGGTCCAGCATTTAATGCACTAAGTAAAACATAACCAAACAAATGCAACATGCTTTATCCAAATTTAAGGAGCCATACCAAGAAATACAAACTACAGACTCAAAGTAGTCTGAAAGTAAAATCAGAACTTACTAATATAGAAAATCAAAGATTAAAGAAAATTGAATATAACTTATGACAAGAAAACAAGATATTAAAATTGCTCTTAAAAGAAACATATAACATATCTCATACCTTAGGAGAGAGTTCCAACTTTTCAAGAGCATCAATAATTGCTGGCACCCTTTTATTTGATTCTGGGTGAGATTCCTGTATATACACTTAATTTGATTACTGTATTTAAGATTTCAGCAACTATTTTTTTTTTTTATTACTATAGTAAATGAAACCAGATAGTTCAGAAGACCTTACAAAGTCCTAAAACATGTAAGATATGTGTAAGAAAAGACAGATTAAGAAGATAGTTTGACTTAGTTCATAACATTGATGTCGATTTCCAAAGAAAAGAAAAATCCTATAAATAAAAACACATCCTTTCCATTGACTGTAGGATTGACTGGTTGGTGATGTTATCAACAAGGTATGGTAAATGAACCTTTCAATGAACTAGGACATAAAAAAATTTTCATGATTGGCTATGACATCTTAAATTAAAACCATCTCTAAGTTAATAGCCTTGTCTGTTAACTTAAATTAAAAGTTTTTAAATTAAATATTCTCCATAAAGATTCTTCATGCTATGCTCATGGCAAATCTGTCAGCCATTTACCAAGAGCGTATTGTTATGAATTGTTGTCTGAGCTATTAAAATAACCTGTAAATGTCGTAACAGGTCCTAGTTGAGTCTTGTTCATAATCTCAATTCTGTCCTCTGTGTCCATCACATGGTTCCCTCGAGCCATTTTACTACGCCATGGCAGGAAAAATTGTGTGTCATGGCTGCGGAAGTGGGTTGTCAGACTTTCTGACAGACTGTGCCACAAGGAGGCTAGGCATCAAGCAGTCTTACCATACTGAGGTCTTACTAGGCATCAAGCAGTCAAGTAGGGTTTTCACTTGCAGCAGGCTGCAACGTTCAAAAAGAAACAGGCAGACAGTTTGTCTACCATCTCAACCATCCAGGGATAGTACTTGAGAGGTAAATAAAGAATATTAAGTTGACCACTTCCTATCAAGACTGTTTGTTGGCTTTCCCATTTAGGCGGCCAAGTGACTGATCCCTTGAGAACTTTTGATTTGACTGACTTTTTTCGCAGGTGTGTGAAGATGGAATGTTCCACGACTTAGCCTAACAGTGCTAAGCCCATGAAAACACTAACAAAATTTTCTTGAATACTGGAAGTCATTCTTATTTTCAATGATAGCAAATGAAAGTAGAATATCCTTCAGGAACCAAAAATTAACATGAAACATGAAATTATTGAAGGTACTCAAGAATAAATTACCTTATTATGACCCATGGCTGGTGCTATGCTATAGAGAATACAGGCATCGTAAAATGGTTTTATGGAGGAAGCTGCCTTCATATCATCTTTGATGCCACTATCATTCTCTGCTGAGCTTCTTATGTTCAACGACATGTGCCGCATGATCCGTCTTTGAATAAACATTAAATAATCCTTTGATTTGAAGGTCAAACGAATCCTTCGGCCATGAGTATGTTGTCTAACTGGAAGCCTGCACCCTACAGATTAGCCAATGCCATCTTCCTTTTAGACCATGATACAATAAGAAAGTTCGCTATCGTAACAAGTGTACACGATTTAACACTCATACTCCTGACTTATCATCCTTGCTGCATGTTTATTCCATATTTCTTGCTTGAAAAAAACAAATTTGATGTTCTAATTACAGAAAGAACTATTTAAATTTGCTTCAAGGGTGACGAAGTGCATGGCCATACTTGAATATAAATGGTAGCACTGGAAAATAGATCAGGTAGGTAGTGGCTGAGATATTAAATGTATAAATCATCTATAAAATTAGAGAGCCAAGGGAGCTTGGCAATTCTAAGAAAGGAAAAAAGTTCTCTTTTTCTTATCCCAAATTCTCTCCCCTTCTTCTTCTCCTTGTTCGACGTCGAAAGGGCATTTCCACAAGCAACTGGACAGCAGAAAACAACTAGCACCGGGAGAAGAGATATTGGCCAAGTTAAGACCTAACAATTTGGGAAGATTTCTTATTGTTGACGCAAAACGAGGATTACCAGCGAGGGTTGGAGGAGGCAGCGCTCGGAGCTCCATCAGCGGACTCATCTACGCTCACTGAGAGCATCCGCGCCACAACCCGTTTCGATGCGTTCGTTCTATTTTTTGTGATGGTGAATAAATATATATGTGTATTTGAACGGCATCCGAGTCGGCACAAAGACGATCTCAACAGCCCATCCAACGCCTTTTCAAAAGGAGTGTGTATAACAAAATAGAAAAGTCAAAATTCTTGTTATTAGGGCGAATTTCCGAAAAAAAATTCTGAATTTTACTTGAGAAGTGATCCTATTTTCAGAAATTTCAAACAGCATTTTTTTTATCTAATACCTAAAATACAGCATATTTTTTAAATCAATTACATTATTCTTACACTGTGTTATAGTATTTTCAACTATATCAAAAAAATAAAATGTTCCGTATATTCTTTAATTCTTTTAAGAAAAAAATACAATGAACACTTTCACGTTCCAAATATGAAGACACACTTGGTAAATATTCAAAATTTTGTAATCTTGATAACAATCAAAAGCCGATCAATTTAATTTATTTATAGAATTAGTCACATAAGTTTCCTTCACTATAATTCAAATGTCCGATAATAAAAAGACTAACAATTTCATGTTTGTTATTCTTGTTAGGATCGTCGAGGCACTAAGAGATGGGAGAGTGAATTAGTGCTTTCGAAAAATTACGATTTGAAAACTTTCGTTCGATGAAACCGTATTGGAAATACTTTTAACTTAAAATGTGAGTGAAAGTAGTGAGCAAGTAAATCAATTAGTAATAAAAATGAAAAGCATGAAAGGAAATACACATCAAATTTATAGTGGTTCGACTGTCGTGACCTACGTCCACTTCCGATTCTTCCTCCATTGAAGCCATCGACTTTCACTAACGATCTTCTTTTCAATGGGAGAAGATCAACTACCCTTACAACTCTTTTCTCCTTTCGAGAGAACCCTTTATAACTCTTTTTACAAGTAGTTCTTACAACTCCTTTAGAATGACTTAGAATATTGTGGAGGAAGGAACTCAAGACTTTCAATAGAGTTTGCACACTTAGAATCACAAGTTTTTTGTGCTCTTTTCTTGCTATCACAAGCAAGAATGAGTATTTATAGGCCCTAAATAACTTCAAAAATAGAGCAAAAAAATCTCGTTTTCGGGGTACTAGCGGTACTACCACTAGTGTTGGGTGATACCACCGCTTGCGGCACTGAGCAATAGCGGTACCACTACCTGACACTAGTAGTACCATCGTCAAGTATTTCGAAAATGTACACTCCATACTTTCCAACTCATATATAGTTCCATCGTCTAGTCTAGCGGTGCCACCACCCGACCCAATTACAGGTCATTGAATAGGCCTTCCAATTAGACCAAATTAGCCTTGATTCAAGCCCAATGGGCCCTTAATTGAGTCGGCATGGTTACACCTAAAACTAACTCAATTAAAACCTAAACTATGACAATCAAGACATAAACGATTATAAAACATGAATCCTATGTTGTCTAACATGTCATTGGTGTTGAATCTCAAATTTTGATGATGAAATCAATTAATGAGTTTAAGATTTAATCTGTGTTTTGAGTGACGCAAGGCTAACTTCGATCAGAAAAGGTAAATCAATTAAAGCAGGAGGAATCGAACGTTGGGCTAGAGTGAAACATGTCAAAAGATTGGATGTCGAGCCAAAGGATCGGTCGATGTACTGGCAGAAGGACTTCGTGCCATGAGTTCGGGCATTGGGCCGAAGGATCGGATGTTATGGAGGTCAACATGCTGATTGAGCAATACGCTGAAGGAGAGGACGACACGCTAAAAGATTGGACGAAACACCGAATAAACCAATGATATGCTAGACAATATAGGATTTATGCTTGTAGTAATTTTTTTAGATCAAAGTAGTTTAGGTCTAATTGAGTTAGTTTCGAGTGTAATCAGGCTAACTCAATTAGGGGCCCATTGGGCCAGAGTTAGGTTTGTTTTGGGCTAAGATAAAGGCCCATTCAGTGACTCTTAGCTGGCCTAAGCGATGGCACCACCAGGGTTAGCAGTGGCACTACCTAAGGCTCGGCCCCCCAAGCTGTCTAGATGGTGGTACCGCCCAAACCGATGGTGATACCACCCAGACACAGTCTCTCAAACTATGTCAAGCGGTGGTACCACCTAGTGTCAGTGTCAGATTAGGTAGTGGTATCGCCCAGTGTCAAACTGACAAGCGATGGTACTATTAGTTGTCAGTCTGACAGGTGGTGGTACCACCCAATATTGGTGATGGTATTGCTAGTACCCCGAAAACCCAAAGATTTAAATTTTGGCTCTAATTTTTGAAGCCATTTGGGGAGCATTTCCGGGCATATCAATAATGTATGAAATGTTACGGAGCAAATCAATGGCATATAAAACATTTTAGAGCATATCAAGTACATATGAAATGTTTTGGAGCATATCAATGACATATGAAACATTTCGAAGCATATCAATGACATATTAAGAATATATCAATGGCATTGGAAGCATTTCAGAGTATATCAATGGCATAGGAAGCATTTCGAAGCATATCAATGGCGGATAAAACATTTCGGAACATATCAATGGTGTATGAAATACTTCGGAATATATCAATGGCATATGAAGCATTTCGGAGTATATCAATGGCATATGAAGCATTTCGGAGCATATCAATGGCGTATGCAATGTTATAGAGCATATCAATGGCATATGAAGTATTTCAGATCAAATCAAGGACGTATAAAATGTTTCGGAGCATATCAATAACAAATACAACATTTCGAAGCATTTATAAGGGTAGTTGATCTTCGCCCATTGGAAAGAAGATCGGTAGTGGAAGCTAGTGGCCTCGAGTAAAGAGGAATCGAGAGTGGATATAGGTCACGACGACCGAACCACTATAAATCTGGTGTGCTCTTTTCCTTTGCTGCTTACTTAGTTGCTCACTTCACTTTACATTTACTCTAATTCAAGCTTAAATACTTTCTGATACGAGCTTTATTGAAATGGTTTTTCTACATTAAACAAGTTTTCAAATCGACGTAATTCTTATGTACGCAGTACCCCCCCCCCTCTCTTAGTGCCAATTTTAATCCTAATAGTTGGTATCAAAGCGACGTTTTTCTCATTTGGTTTAACACTTAAGGGAAATGGCTTTTGTAAGTAATTAAGAGAGTCTTTCTATTGTTCGTCCTCTTATGTTCAATGGGACAGACTACACGTATTGGAAAACTCGAATGAGAGTTTTTTTACTTTCTATGGATTTCGATTTATGGAACATTATTGAAAGCGATTTTAAAAAGTCTTCCAAACCAATGAATGAATGGAATGATTTGGAGAAGAAGACTTTTTCTTTGAATGCTAAAGCTATGAATGCTCTATTTTGTGCTTTGAACAAAAATGAGTTTAATCATATTTCTTTATGCGAAACTGCACATGAGATTTGGTACACACTAGAAGTAACTTATAAAGGCATGAATAGAGTTAAAAAGTTTAAAATAAATCTTTTGATGTATGATTTTGAATTATTTCTAATGAAGCCACGCGAAACCATTATTGACATGTACACCCGTTTTACGGACATTGTCAATGGCTTAAAAGCTTTTGGCAAATATTTTTTTAATCTCAAACTTATAAACAAGATTCTAAGATTCCTTCCAAAAAGTTGAGATCCTAAAGCAATGATAATACTATTGAATCTCAGATTTTGATGATAAAACCAATTGATAAAGTTATGATCTAATATGTATTTTTGAGTAATGCAGGACTAGCTTCGATCATGAAGAGATAGTTAAAGTAGGAATAATTAATGTTGGGCCGGAGTGAAACATGTTAAAAGATTGAATGTTGAGCCGGAGGATCAGTCGATATATCGGCAAAAGGCTTCGTTCCATGAGTTCGGGTATCAGGCTTAGAAGAACGAATATTACACCAAGGAGATCAGAGTTGTGGAGGTCAGCATGCCAATTGGGCAAAAGGCCACAAAAGAGGATGATGCCCCGAAGGATTGGACAAAGCACCGATGAACTAATGATATGCCGGAAAACATCTGATTAACGCTTTGTAATAATTGTCTTGATCGAAGTAGTATTAAGATGTAATTGGGTTAGAATTAGGCCAACTCAATTAGGGGGGCTATTGGGCCTAAGTAAGGGTTGAGTTGGGCCAAATAGAAGGCTAACTTGGCCACTTGGAACCATGCCAGGCAGTGGCACCGCCCAGGGTGGGCGGTGGAACCGCTTGAGGCTCAACCTCTAAGGAGGTTTGGGCGGTGGTACCGTTGGCCATAAAGGCTGTCAGATGATGGTACCGCCCTTTCAAGCGATGGTACCACTAGAGCCCAATCTCCGAGGCTCTGTCAAGCAGTGGTATACCTCCAGACTAGGCGATGGTATCGCCCAGTGTCAGTGCTGTAAGCGGTAGTACTACCCAGCACAGGTAGTGGTACCGCTAGTACCCCGAAGACTTGGGATGAGACCCTTTTAGGCTCCAAATTGAAATCCATTTGGGGCTTATAAAAACCCCTCTCATCCCTGCTTAGCAAACACAACAACTAAGAACAAAAAACTCAAGAAAACACTATTGTAATCTAGTGAGAAATCCTCTCCTCTTCTCTAAGTTTGATTTCAGTTTAAGGGAGGGCTGAGAGGGTTGTAAAGGTTATCTCCTAAACCTATGAAAAGGAGAAAAGAGTTGTAAGAGGGTACTTGGTCTTCGCCCATTGAAGGGAGACCATTAATGAATACCAATGGCCTCGACGGAAAAGGAATCGGGACTGGATGTAGGTTACAACAACCGAACCACTATAAACTTGGTTTGCATTTACTTTATGCTTTTCATTCATATTATAAATTTATTTACTTATTCACTACGCTTACAAACACTTTTAAATTAAACTCATCTTTCCAATACGATTTCATCGAACGAATTTTTCAAACTGACGTTTTTCTCATAAGCACTAATTCACCCCCCCTCCTCTTAGTGCTGACTCGATCCTAACAAATACAAAAAGTAAAGGACCTAAATAACTTTCTACTTGAAGAACTTATCGGGTCATTAATGACCTATGAAATAACATTTATGACACATAACGAACATGAGAACAACCTTCCAAAGAACGGGTAGGATTTGATATTTAGAACAAAAGAAGACCACTTGAGCGAGAGCTCAAGTGAAGATGACATCACAAAAAAATTCAAAAATTTTATGAAAAAGAACAAGACTAAATTAAAACAAGAATCTAAAAACAAACTTAAAAAGAAGTGGCTACCAAAGAAAAAGAAAGTATTCAAGGCGACATGGGATGAATCGAGTACATCTGAAGACAAGGAGCTAACCAATAAAGATAAGGTGGCGAACTATGCATTGATGGCTTTCGACGACTAGGTATACAACTCAACTGAAATGTCTTTGCCTTATGATAAATTACTAAATATTTTTTATGATTTATTTAATGAATGTAAGCTAGTTGGTAAAAAATATAAGTTGTTAAAAAAGGATCATGCTTCTCTTACTAGTGAATTTAAAAAATTAAAAAATGAGCTTGATAATTGCATATTAAACTCTTACACTAAATGTGAAAAATTAGATTCATGCAAAAAGAAAACTTTATTATTACAAAAAACATTAGATAAATTTAAAATTGGTAGCAAATCTTTAAACATGATTCTTGTCAATAAGAGTCATGTTCATAGAAAGTAAGGAATTAACTTTGTAACACTCAACAAAAGTTATCTTTGTTAAAGGACCTACATTACATGTTTCCTATGAAAATAGATGTAATTTTTGTGGTAGATTTGGATATTATGGCTATAGATGTTCATTTAAAAAGTATGACTCACATAAATTGGTTTGGATTCCTAAAAGAACCATAAATGACCTTGTGTCAAAAAATAAGATAGGTAAATCTAAACATGAGGGACCCAAAATAAAATGGGTACCTACAACAAACCCACCTTTCTTGTAGACAACTCTACAATCGAAAGCTAGGAGCAAAAATAAAATTTTGATAGTGGATGCTCAAGGCTTATGATCGGAGATCCAACACACTTCACAAAGCTTATTAGTCGAAACAAACTGATTTGATTGAAAATGCTTTATGTTTAATGAAACCATGCTTGATGATTTAATGATTTAATTATGCATGATGATTTAAAGTCTTGATGATTTTTATGATAAATCTTATTTTTCAATTTTAAACATGATGCATGGTTTTGACATAAAAAACTGTATGCTTGTATGAAATCAATCATACAAATTGAAACTAAAGAATTTTAGCTATTTTTAATCTCATAGGAATAAATATATATTGTTTTCAATGAATTTTTTGAATGTAAGAAAAGTGATTTTGATGATGAGTTTGGAGTTAACAAATTGAATTTGAATGAGATTTTTTTTCCAATCGAATCATGAACTTTCTTTTGATTTCTTTACTTGAGGTATCTTTTATGAAAATCAAAATCTTTTCTATCTTTGATGATTTCTTCTTACCATTTACTAAAGAAGAGACTTATGCAAACAAACTATGACCTTGATATTTATAATTGAGATTTTTTTTATGAATCATAATCTTAATAGCTTGAGATTTCTTATACATGAATCAAGTTCTCCTATGTTTCTTTTGATTTCTCATAATGACAACCTGAAATTTTATATGAATCAAGATTTTTCATTAATTGTTCTCCTATAGTTCTTCTTGGTATTTGCTAAAGAAGAGATAATCCATGATATATCATTAGACTTCTTGATGATTATGACTTGAATTTTATTAAATATAATTGTGTTGAATCTCGGATTTTGATGATGAAGTCAATTGTAATTTGTTTGATCTAATCTATATGTTGAGAAAAGTGTGCAGGATTAACTACGATAGCAGTAAGACATAAAACAGGTGTTGTACCGAAGTCAAGATCAAGATCTCATTGGGAGTTCGAGAGTTTGTTGGAAGTCCAGACGTTCGCCGGAAGTTTTGCCAAAACCAACCGAGAAGTCCAAAAGCTTGCCAAAGAATCTCATCGGAACTTGCCAAGAAGATCGTCGTAAAGTCCAGGAGCTTGCTGGGAGTCCGCCGGAGCATTACCGAGAGTTCATCGGATGTTCGCTGGAAGTACGTCGGAAGCTCACCGAAAGAGCAATTGACGCACCGGAACAAGAAATGATGTGATCATGTCTTAATTATCGTAGTTAGAGCATAAATTAAGTTAGGATTGGGAGGTAATCTCACTAACTTAATTAGGGGCCAATTGGGCCCTTAACAGGGCTGAATTGGGCCAAATTGAGCAGCCAATTCAGCCCCTTAATTCTTGGCCGACGGTGGCACCGCTTGGAAAGCAGTGCCCCAGGATTTCTGAGCGGTGGTACCGCCCCTATCAGGCGACGTTGCCGCCGGTAGTTAATGCTACCAACGGTGGTACTGCCCCTGTCAAGTGGTGGTACCGCCAGAGCTCAATCTCTGAGCTTTGTCAAGTAGTGGTATCGCCCAGATTGGGCGGTGGTACCGCCCAGTGTCAGGTATCAGGTGGTAGTACCGCCTAGTAATGGCGGTTGTACCACCAGGACCCCGAAAATATGGGATTAGACATTTTTTGGCTCTAATTTTGAAGCCTTTGGGGCCTATAAAAATCTCACCCTTTTCTGCATGAAAGGGCACGAAACCTATTGGCATAATCTTGAGTTCTTGAGCCTTAAAGTGTTGTAAAAGTAAAGA
>LVTN01001828.1:30047-51410 GCA_001649415.1 Musa itinerans | reverse complement strand
AGTGAAAGGCTAGAAGATTTTTGGGCTAATCTTTGTTGGTTGATCGGTTTTTGTTGTATAGTATACTTTACTTCTGATTGTAATGTTAAGGATATGTTGATACTTATGTGTTGTAAAAGTTTAAAGGACCGTTCATGTTTATGGAATGATAAGTTTAAGTTGTATAAGGATATGAACATATGGTAAATATTATCCTTTTGTGATTGTATATATTTCTACCATTATAGATTTGTGTTGTGGTTGATGTTTAGTTGAGTTGGCTTGGATTTTATGAATCTCTAAGTGAAGTGGAGTATGATTTATGAAATGTACAGGTTTATGAATTGTGAATATTGATTTGAATGGTTCTTAGTATCCTCAAATTGTTAGATTGGATCCTGGATTGAATTGACGATGAATTATAATATTATTGATTTTCGACAGGGTCACCTCCTGAATGCGATAATTCGGGGGGCGTGACAGTAGCACTGTAGCAGTGCTACAGTGCTCGGTACACCCGTACCGTACCATACTGAGCCTAGGTCGAAACACTGGTACGGTACGGTATTGCGAACCTTGGTATGGAGGACTACTTTAAGTGATATAAAATGATAAATATTAAACATGTGCGGTTTACAAAGTTGAAATTAGTAGAGTCCGCTAGGAAGTAATGATAACATGTCCAACGTAGTCTTAAGCAAGGTCCGCAATATCGTACCGTACCTGGTACGGTACGGTATTGCGAACCTTGGTATGGAGGACTACTTTAAGTGATATAAAATGATAAATATTAAACATGTGCGGTTTACAAAGTTGAAATTAGTAGAGTCCGCTAGGAAGTAATGATAACATGTCCAACGTAGTCTTAAGCAAGGTCCGCAATATCGTACCGTACCAGAGTTTTGACCTGGACTCGGTACGGTACGGGTGTACCGAGTACTGTAGCAGTGCTACAGTGCTATAGTATACTGTTTACAATGCTACAGTGCACTGCTACAGTGTTGTAGTATACTGTTTACAGTGCTACAGTGCACTGCTACAGTGCTACAGTCGAAAACCGATACATACCGTTCGATAACGGGCGGTCCGCGTACCGGTAACCTGTCGGACCGGTACGTACCGCCCGTACCGGGCGGTACACGTCGATACGGCAGACCATGGTCTTAAGCACCATTGAGAGTTTCCCAACACTCAATGCAAAGTCATGACACAAACTTAAAAAGAAAAATATTTGCCAGCCAACTTACTTTAAGAGTCAACTGATGGAACAATTGTTAAACCCTAGATAGTTAACTTCTAGTGTGGTTGAGTATTTGGCTCAATTTAAGGAACTTTTACTTAGGTGTAAAATTGAGGACCAAATCATTACCGTCCGAAGGTTTTATAATGGGTTAAGATTTGATATCCAATGAGAAGTCTCCCGTAGTTTCCCTGACACTATGGAGGAAGCTTCCCAAGAAGACCTTGAGATTGAGAAGTACCTCAAACTCTATCTAACTCGTTGAGCATCTTCTCAGTCTATCAGTAATAGAACCATATCCTGATCTAGTCCAAGTAGCGACCAGCGATTTAAAGAGGTGCCTAGGCGCTTACTTAGGCGCTCGAGCACTCACCTAGGCGCTCGGGCGAGGCGAGGCCCGATCTCCTCAAGGGTGGACCAGGTGACGTGCTTCAATGAGGGGCCGCTTGGGTGCTCGCCTGAACCTAGGCATCGAGCGCCTTGGGTGAGCGCCCAATTCAAATGAAGCAATCGAACTAGACTTTTAAGCCTGGTTCGGTTCAACAATGGCGAACCAACTAGCCACTTAAGAAATCGCAAAAGCCACCCCCTTGCACCCCAGCATGACCCCAAGCCATTAACTCTAGCGTAGCTTCTGCCTCTATCATTGATGCTTTCTGTCGCTACGTCCGCCTCAGATGTAGTAGACCGAGGCTTCGAGCACCTTGGGCGAGCGCCTGGCTTAACTTGCTCAAGTGCCTCAAGGGTGGACCAGGCAGCGTGCTTCAATGAGCGGCCGCTTGGGAGCTCGCATGAACCTAGGCATCGAGCGCCTTGGGTGAGCGCCCGATTCAAATGAAGCAATCGAACTAGACTTTAAAGCCTGGTTCGGTTCACATGATCTCACAAAGCTCAACGGACCGAGGGGTGGCGAGGAGTATCACATGATCTCACATGAGGTAATGCATTGGTGGATGCATTGTGAGATCCAATGGGAGAGCGACCCAAGGCAACACAAAATAAAGGCATACTCGGAGTCGATATAGAAATCGGACTCAACGGAGGGCTGACTCATTGTAAATCGAGGAGCGGAGCAACTTGGGTGTAATTTGGTGAAGTACCCAAGTTGCATGAAGGGAGTCGGCATAGAAGATGGAACATGGAGTGGAGGCACAAAGCTTTTCTTGGACAAAGGTCAAGGATATGAACTCTTGCAAAGGCAAGAGCGGGATCATGCTGTTTCATAGGTCCTTCATTATGATGAAGCGGACTCATCCTGTATGGTGCCAAAGATGAAGGGAGCTTCGAGGCACATGCACCCTATCTTGGAGAAGCATTTGATGGAGGAACCAAGGCGACTCAACTTGCGGAGGCGATGTTGGGTTCAGAAGGCCTTGGCACGGGGCAAGAGGACGCGAAAGAGGGTACTCTTGAAGAATACACCATAGTGCTGCCATTAAAGTTGCCATGAAAGAAGCGGTGCGCAGCAGAGAGTGTGCTGGTGGTGGCAGAGGCTTAGGATCCAGACAATGGTGCATTAATTTCAGCGAAGTCGGTGGACTTCGGGAGCTGCTAGGCGATGGACTATCCTAGGCTGGTGGGGGCTATGTACTACCGAGGGAGAATTTCGAATGCAAGTACCAGCGAGTCCCATGGGGGGGACTTAAGGGAGCCCGGCAAGTTAGAGGACAAGGCCGAGTAAGCGAACTGTCACGAACGATCGTCGTGCACCCGCAACAACTTCGTTCAATGAACCGTTTGTCATTTTTGCATGCTTGTACAAAGACATGGCAGCATGTTTTACCTTGGTTTTGTGTGTTGTTACTTAGAAAATGTAAGCAATGATAGTTCACGGTGCTGTAGTACGACTGCGTGCCATAGCTTGTTTTCTGCACGCCGTAGTTGCACACAAAATGTCAGGCATCTCAGCACCCTGGAACCCCCCGGGTAGCACAGGGCTGGATGGGGCTTTGGTATATTGTCGAGCGTTGAATAACCTTCACAAGTTCGCACGTTAACTTGACGGGAACTTGCCTTCGCGCTCGGCGCCCGGTGAGTAGCTGTTCATGGACTTATAATTGTTCGTTCTACCTTCTAAAGTCCTTGTTTTCTCCTTCCTCTCTTTTCTCTCTTGTACTCGAGGTGCTTGCTGAATTGCTTGTAAAGCTTCCCTTTTCGCGAGATGTCGGGACTTGTCCGTCGCTCATTTTCAATCTAATCAATTTTCTGTTTTACAGGTCCTTCGGGACCTGTATGAGGTTGCAACTAGGCTGAACCTTTGCGGATGCATATGTAGTAAGGGCGCCTCATGACTTAGGCAATCCCAGCTAAGTCCGAGGAGTTTGTGCAAGGCAGCTTCACGACTTAAGCAACTTCAGCTAAGTTCGTGACTTTGCCGCAAGGATGTATTACGACTTAGGCAATTCCATCTAAGTCCGTGATAGAACATTGCTACTAAGGAAGCTAAGGAGAATAGAGTCGGTGCAAACCCTACTACATGATGGCAGAGGCCATGCATGGAAGTTACAGTCTGTCTTTCCATCGACCAAGGGGAACTGCTTGGAAAACACAACGGTGTTGAAGCAAGGGATCGAAAGGGGCGTGGAAACAATGACGAGTCCAAAAGGACTTAGCTACCCAAAAACCAGTGAGTCCCATGGGGGGACTTGATCATTCAGAGGTATGATTGGAGCGGTTGGAGAGTTGGACTGCTCTAGAGCTTATCTTCGCTTAAGGGAGCTCGGCAAGTCAGAGGACAAGGCCAAGTAAGCAAATGTTGCTACCAATGAAGCTAAGGAGAACAGAATCGGTGCAAACCTACAACATGATGGCGGAGGCCATGCATAGGAGTTGCAGTCTGTCTTTCCATCGACCAAGGAGAACTGCTCGGAAAACACAGAGGTGTTGAAGCAAGGGGTCGAAAGAGGCAAGGAAGCGACGATGAGTCTAGAGAGACTTAGCTACTTAAAAACCAAGCATCAGTTAGAATGGAGGTGGATTTGAAGGAGTGCCACATAGGCAGATCTATCGATCGCGAAGAAAGGGATGCAGATGCGAGGCGACGAATAGTAGGGCCATGGGCATGGCAATGCCATGGTACCGCAGAGGTGGGACTTCCATGAAGTCATTGATCCCTTGTTCTCATAAAGGGAGAGCGCTTGGTCGTGAAAGGGGCCGAGAAGGTAGAGAATGCAGAGACAAACTCCAAGTACCGAGACAAGGCTGAAGGGCAAAGGCCAAGAACTTTGTAAGACCGGTGTCAATGAGATTCTCATGAAGATAGCCGAAAGTGAAGGACTTCGGGTTGATGCAAGAGTGCTCGACTAATGAATGAAGTAGGTAGTACGCGGTGCTGTACCTTTTCGACTCAGAGGAGTAGGCGGCAAAGATGATGGAGAGGATGGTACAATCTCAGAGGCGACCAAAACTATTATAGACTTGCTCCAAGTTTGGGTGAAAACTTCCTGCATTCCAGAAGTTCGATAGTATTGAGAAGGTGAATCACAGTAGCTAACTCAACACAAGGAGTGCAAACACTTCAAGTTTTTCAGAAGTGTGAGAAAATGGCAGGTGAAGGCTAGTAACTAGCTCGATACATGGAGTACAACCCTCGAGGAGGTGGGCAAAGTCAAATAACCTTTGCCTTCTCAACTCTTAAGAGAATGGGCGAATCCGAGTACCCCAATTCTCTTATCGATCCAGTAGAGGAGCTCTGCACAGGTTCAAAGACCCTTCGAAGAAATCGAATGGAAGACAATAGTTGTTAAATCCTCACCAATGGTGATCAGTGCTACTGAGAGTAGATTATCCGCTTTATTTTCCAACAGGATGCCAATCGAAAGCAGAAGTGATGCGAACTTATTTGGAAGTGACGACTAAGTAGAAGAAGAATCGATGGGTAAATTTTACGAAGGACCTAGAAACTTTAAAGTCTGCGAGGCGATACTTGTTAAAGCTCCAACAAGCATCTACCTAGTTCAAGCGGCATGAAGCATTTGAAAGACTAGCACATACTAAGGATGGTCTTTTCCTTCATCTGAGAGATCCGTAGGAAATAATAGTGATCAGCATAACTCAACCAACCCCACAACAGAGTCAGAGTCATTGGCGAGTTGAAGCAGCATGGTGGATCAAAGTTTGACTACTCAACAACAGCGGCGAAGTGCAATTGGGAGCCAAGAGGTGCATTGCAACTAGAGCAAAAGTTTAAAGACTCAACAAAGGCGAGGAGATGCAGCGTTTATGAAGGCTTCGATGAGGACGTCGAAGGAATAAGTTGGGAGAGAATGTCACAGACAAAACTGTAAACGAGGTGTTTGATGTAATGCTCATGTATGTCCGTATCTTTTGGTTTTGTTCATGCTTTGCACAACATGTAAAGGGCTGGCAGTCGACTTAGCAGCCTCGTTTTCTTTGGTTTTGGTGGCCGTCCTAGGCTTGCAAACAAAGGTTGTGTCATGTGGGTACTTGTGGGGATTTTGGTCTGTAGTAGACCATTTTAGACCATTTGTTGTGCGACCGTTCAGAGCTTGTGAAGTCTGTTTGTAATTTCCATTGGTTATAAAGTTTTTATTGAAATGGTTGCTTATGGATCCCGATTAAGATGCTTTCTATAACCCGTTTTCTTTTTTGTAGGTCCTAAGGGACCATAGGAGGTTTCGGGGAGGCTGACCTTTGCAGACGGACACATAAGGGTGCAGCATGACTTAGGCAAAACCAGCTAAGTGCGTGACAGTATGGTCTTCATTCTTAGGGAAGGTTACTTTTTTCATTCATCTAGATTGTGTGTTCCTCGATCCTCCCTTCGAGACTTTATTTTTTGGAAATGCACGTGGGTGGATTAGCAGGTCACTTAGGGCGAGGCAAGACCACTACATTAGTCGAGGATAGATTTTATTGGCCTTCCTTAAAGCGAGATTTTACTCAAGTAGCATCGTAGTATCACACTTGTCAAAATTTCAAAACTCGTAAGCATAATACTAGGCTATACACCTTATTACCCATTTGACACTCAACCATAGCAAGATGTGAGCTTAGATTATGTGCTTGGACTTCCCAAAATATCCCATGGCCATGACTCTATTATGGTTGTTGTTGATCGATTTTCAAAAATAGTCCCCTTTATCTAATGTAACAAAACCAATGATACCTCACACATTGCTAAATTGTTCTTGGGAGAAGTGATTAAGTTATATAGTTTACTCTCAAGTATCAACCATGGTGTTCGATAAGGATATGAAATTTGTTAGCTACTTTGGGAGAATTTGGTAGAAACTGTTTAACATAACATTGAAATTCTCTTCAGCCTTTCATCCCTACATTGATGGCCAAATTGAGGTTGTTAACGATACATTGGAAAACTTCTTAGATGTTTAGTTGGGGAGAAACTAGGAAACCAAGACTTAATCTTACCCATATACAATAACACAATTAACCTCTCCAGTGGAAAAAGCCCATTTGAAGTTGTCTTTGATTTTACTCCTTGCATACCCAATAACCTTACACCCCTTCCACTTGACTATTGTGCCTCAGAACCAGCCAACTCGTTCCCGCAACATATCCATGATTTGGATGCTGAGATTCGACTTAAAATTACCCTAAGTAATGAAAGTTACAAGCTTGTTGCTAATGCACATCATAGGAGTCCAGAGTTTCAAGTTGGTGATTATGTCTTGGTTCGTATTCGCCCTGAGAGATTCCCCAAAAACTTATTTAAAAAGTTGAATGCCTGAGCCATTGATCCTTTCCCCATTATCCAAAAACTAGGATCTTGATAGAACCTTTGCGGATTCTAAGCTTGAGGTTGATCTCTTTAGGGGATCAGCCTCCTTGGAACTCTATAGGGGTTCCTTCCTCTAAGTTGCTGCTCAAGGCTGCTAAGAAAGATTCATCCATTGCTTAACAAAAAAGGATGAATACATGACTATTTATAGGGCTTCTAAACCCCGACTCCTAATAGGACTCATACTTCTAACCAACTCCTAATAAGACTCCTACTCTAAGAAGCAACCTCCCAATTAACCTTAACCCTAGCTGGCCTCTTCACCTCTTTAATAGGGGTCGGCTAGGTAGGTTTTACATGAATGACCCTTTCAATGAAACTCAATTAGGACTCTCCTAGCTAGAGTCATAACAGACTCGTCCTCTTCAAATCAGCGCCTTGTCCTCGAGACTGACGATCCATGAATTTTGGGAATTTGATCTTCAAGTCGTATAGTTCTCCCAAGTGGCATCTTCTACTGGCAGGTTTGCCCACTATATTAGCATTTTAGTAGTGGGTCGTCGTCGTCGAGTCACGATCGGTTGATCAATAATGGCACTTGATTAGGTTTGGAATTCTCCTTGGGTAGTTATATTTGGTAGATAGCTTTAGGCTGTCTCGTTTTGTCCCAATTTGAGCTTTAAACACGACACATGGAAAACTGGATGGATTCGGGAGCTGGCGGGGAAGGCCAATTTGTATGCTACCGCTCCGATGCGCTCCAAAATTTGGTAGGGTCCATAGAACCGAGGTGAAAGCTTCATAGATGCTCTGGTCTGGATTGATGTTTGCTTGTATGACTACAGTCGTAGGAAGATCCAATCTTCTATTGAAACTTCTCTTTCGCCTTTGTGTTGATCATATTGTTGTTTCATCCTTGCTTAAGCTGCAGTGAGATTATCTTTTAGCAACTTTAGCATTTTGTCTCTGTCTTGTAGTTTCCTGTCTACTTGTTCTACTTTAGAGGTGCCCAACACATATTTTGGGATCACAAGAGGGGGCTTGACCATACATAGCCTTATAGGGAGTACATTTTGTGGATGAATGATAAGTTGTATTATACCACCACTCGGCCCAGGGAAACCACTTTGTCCACTCTTTTGGCCGGTCACTAGTGAAGCATCTGAGGTATATCTCCAAGCACCTGTTCACCACTTCAGTCTGGCCGTCGGTTTGTGGGTGATATACCGTACTCATTTTCAATTTAGTGCCCTGCATCTGGAATAACTTTGTCCAAAATCTGCTCGTGAAGACCCTATCACGATCACTTACAATAGATCTTGGCATCCCATGCAATTTTACAATATTCTCCATAAAGATTCGTGCAATAGTAGAAGCAGTGTAGGGATTACGAAGAGCACAAAAGTGAGCATACTTTGTAACGCGATCCACCATGACAAAAATTGTATCTTTTCCTTATGATGAGGGAAGCCCTTCGATGAAGTCTATTGATATATCAGTCCATATTGAGTTCGGGACGGGTAAAGGTTGTATCTTTCCGGGACTTGCCACTATCTCGCCTTTATGTCGTTGATATACATCACATTGTGCCCGATCAAGTACGGTCTCCATTTGGCCATCGCATGCACAATCGCGAACATCTCTTTGTCGTAAATAGTCTTCCTGAGATGGGAAGGAGATAATGTCTTATTGGTATTAGCGAGGGGGTGGCCATCTTGCATTAGTACAATACCAATTCCGACTCCGGAGGCATCGACTTCAATAACAAAAGTCTTGCCGAAGTCGGGTAGCACTAGTACGAGCGTTGTTGTCATTGCAGCTTTAAGTTCGTCGAAGGCGGTGGTGGCTTTGTCCGATTATTGGAAAGCATCTTTTTTCAGCAAGGAAGGGGTGCACTGATCTTTTCATAGTTTTTCACGAACTTGCGGTAGTAGCCTGTTAAACCGAGAAAGCCACGTAGCGATTTTGTGTTCCTTAGGGTCGGCTAGTTCTGCATTGCTTTAATTTTGGAGGGGTCTACTGTCACACCTTTCTTTGATATTGTCGTAAATAGTCATCTTGAGATGGGAAGGAGATAATGCCTTACTAGTATAAGCGAGGGGGCGGCCATCTTGCATTAGTACAATACTAATTCCGACTCTGGAGGCATCGGCTTCAATAACAAAAGTCTTGCCGAAGTCGGGTAGCGCTAGTACGGGCATTGTCGTCATTGCGGCTTTAAGTTCGTCGAAGGCGGTGGTGGCTTTATCCGACCATTGGAAAGCATCGTTTTTCAGCAAGTAAGGGGTGCACTGATCTTTCTATAGTTTTTCACGAACTTACGGTGGTAGCCTATTAAACCGAGAAAGCCGCGTAGCGATTTTATGTTCCTTGGGGTCAACCAGTTCTACATTGCTTCAATTTTGGAAGGGTCCACCGCCACACCTTCCTTTGATATGATATGCCCTAGATATTTCACCTTCAAAAATTCGTAGTGGTCGTTGTGTGTTCGAAAGGCGGTTTTCGGTATGTCTTCTTCGCACACTCATATTTGATGATACCCAGATTGAAGGTCCAGCTTTGTGAAGACTCGTGCTCCCTTTAATTCATCAATCAATTCATCTACTACTTAAATAGGGTATTTGTCCTTGACGATTATGCCGTTGAGAGCTCGGTTCGCCATGTTCTGTCCTTCTTTCGTACGAGGAGTACCGATGAAGAGTAGGGGCTGCAACTTGACCGAATAACTCATGTTTCGAGTATCTCTTTTACAATCTTTTCTATTTCATTCTTTTGGAGATGTGGATACCGATATAGCCGAGTATTTGCTGGAGGTTTGCCCGAAAGAATCGGTATACAATGATCATGCCGACGAGTAGGAGGTAGGTTGCGTGGTTCGTCAAATATATCTGAAAATTCAGCAAGCAAAGGAAGTAGATTTGGATCTTCAAATTCTGTTGGCTCTCCCTTAGTTTGCTGCTCAAGTTGTACCAAAAAGTCGTTGCATGCTTTGTGCAAAACCTTCTCTATTCGTTGTGTGCAAATCGTCGTTACGTCGCCCCCACGTTTCCCGTGCAGTATCACCTGTTTCCCCTTACTGTAAAATTTTATAATTAGTTTCATAAAATTCTAGGAAACATCACCTAATATCGTCAGCCATTCGATGTCGAGCACGGTCTCATAATCATCAAGAGGGAGGAGGAAGAAATCTGCAATTATCTCTTGGTCCTGTAGCAACAATTTCACCCGTGGGCACCTATGATCACACTTCAAAATTCATCCGTCACTGACCTTAATGTCAAACTTGCTATAATTCTCGATAGGTAAGGCCATCCGGACAGCAACTTTGCTGTTCAAAAAATTATTAGTACTCCCGGTGTCAATAAGAATGGTGGTAGGTTGTTGCTTCAGAAGTCCTCCCACTTTCATCGTTTGCGGGTTCGCGTAACCGGCAAGGGCATGCATCGTAATATCCAGTGATTTCAATAGGTGCTCGGGTGCTCGGACGAGGTGAGGCGAGGCCCGCTTCATGTGCAGGCACCTCGCTTCAAAGGGGAGCGGCACTGCTTGGGCGCTCGCTCGAGCCCAGGCGCTGGGCGTTTTGGGCGAGCGCTTGGGTTAAACCAAGCGACCGAACTAGATTTTTAGGTCTGGTTGGTCTCCGGTGCTTTAGTTGGTTGAATCGAACCAATTAAATCACCGATATCAGGCACCCTCTCGTGATTTCCCCGACTTCCCTAACCCTAACACTCGCAATTTTACCGTCGAGATTTCTTCTCCGCTGTCGGTGCTCTCTGCTGCCGCTACCACTGTCGCTGCTTGCCGCTACTATTGCTACTCGCCGTAGCCACAATCGCTGCTTGTCGTTGCAGTCATCGCTCGCTGCTGTTGTCGTCGCTCCCGCTCGTTGCTCCTGCTGTCGCTCGTCGCGCTCCAACTACGGTTGTCGCCTGCTATCGGTACCGTTGCCTCAGCAGCCTTGGTCTTCTCACACTCACTATACTATTAACAGTATATTAACAGTATACTACTAGCTTTATACTAATAATAGTATTTTTATTTATTAGATTAATACTATATTATTTTTATTTTAATACTATTAATTTTTATTTATTTAATAGTATATTTTTATTTAAAAAATAAAAAAATACTATTATGATTTATTTATTTATTGTGATTTTATACCCGATTTTCTTAATTTAATAGCAAATTTTTTATTTAAATAATTATATTTATTAATTATATTATATATTTTTATATTTTAGCATCTCGCTTCACTCGGGCGAGCGCCTAGCGCCTTGAGTGTTTTTGGACCTTGGCACCTAGCGCTTTTTAAATCATTGGTAATATCAACCGGCTGCTGTTCTTTATCCGCGACCTCTTCCTCATGCTCCTGGACCTCCTCCATGTCTTCAAGAGGTTCAATTAGTAGGAGGCGGCCCCTTTTGTAGCGATGATCATGGTTCCACGGCTCGTCGTAATGCCAATAAAGACCTTTTACTGATCGGTCACGTAGTTCTTCTCTTGTCAATATTTTTGACAGCGAAGGATGGCTAGGAGCAGAAGGAGGTTTATATGCCGTGGGCCTATAAGAGGTTCTTATCCTTCGAGCATCTTGGTTGAGCCGTTCTTCTTGTATTTGGGCAAAGAAAATCGCAACTATCACGGTATGGGGCTGTCGCGCCTTAATCTCCCATTTTATCTTTGGCTTGAGTCCTTCGATGAATGTTCCTAACAATTGACGGTCAGTCCAATCACGAGCAAGGTAGGATAACTTCTCAAACCTAGTTTGGTACTGTAATCACATCAAATATTTAAGTTAGGAATTGATTTTTCTTTCCTTGTCATTGTAATTTAAGGAAATCTTAATCTATTTCCTTGTTTGTTAATACGAATTAAGGAAATAACTATTAAGCATTCCAAATAGAATGATATCATATTTGTTAGTATATTAAATGGAAATAATTTATATTAAATAAATATGAAAATAAAAATATATTTCCTTTAATGGAGGCTCACCTCCTATTTAAGGGGAGGGATTTCTCTCCTTCGTTCCTGAGCTAGTCGAGCCTAGCAGCGGGAGGAACGATGAGTTACATCTTACTGACGAGAGGTAGGTTTCCCTGTCTTTCTTAAATTTAAAAGTTTTAGTTTTTATTTTGATTTCTTGAATGTTGAAAGTTTTATAGTTTGAAAAATATTTATCAATTTTTTAAAATATCAAAATTTTTATTATTACATTAAAGTAATCAATTAAAGTTTGTATAATGTTCTTTGACCCATGATTAATGTTTTTTTTTATTATAGATTTAAATATGTTAAAAATTTATATGTTTTATATGATATTTCTTGACATTATAGTTTATCTTTAATCTTATTTGAATTAAAATCTTATTAGATTAAAATATGTTATCTAAAATCTTTTGTGATATTCTTTCATTTGAAATTTAAAATATACTATTCTGAATGATTTAAAATTTGGCTAAATTATGTTGAAATTTTATATGTATTGAAAGCATGATTTTTATTTGAATTTAGAATATTAAAGCTTATCTCCCAATCTATCTTTTTATTTTACTGATCGGTCACGTAGTTCTTCTCTTGTCAATATTTTTGACAGCGAAGGATGGCTAGGAGCAGAAGGAGGTTTATATGCCGTGGGCCTATAAGAGGTTCTTATCCTTCGAGCATCTTGGTTGAGCCGTTCTTCTTGTATTTGGGCAAAGAAAATCGCAACTATCACGGTATGGGGCTGTCGCGCCTTAATCTCCCATTTTATCTTTGGCTTGAGTCCTTCGATGAATGTTCCTAACAATTGACGGTCAGTCCAATCACGAGCAAGGTAGGATAACTTCTCAAACCTAGTTTGGTACTGTAATCACATCAAATATTTAAGTTAGGAATTGATTTTTCTTTCCTTGTCATTGTAATTTAAGGAAATCTTAATCTATTTCCTTGTTTGTTAATACGAATTAAGGAAATAACTATTAAGCATTCCAAATAGAATGATATCATATTTGTTAGTATATTAAATGGAAATAATTTATATTAAATAAATATGAAAATAAAAATATATTTCCTTTAATGGAGGCTCACCTCCTATTTAAGGGGAGGGATTTCTCTCCTTCATTCCTGAGCTAGTCGAGCCTAGCAGCGGGAGGAACGAGGAGTTACATCTTACTGACGAGAGGTAGGTTTCCCTGTCTTTCTTAAATTTAAAAGTTTTAGTTTTTATTTTGATTTCTTGAATGTTGAAAGTTTTATAGTTTGAAAAATATTTATCAATTTTTTAAAATATCAAAATTTTTATTATTACATTAAAGTAATCAATTAAAGTTTGTATAATGTTCTTTGACCCATGATTAATGTTTTTTTTTATTATAGATTTAAATATGTTAAAAATTTATATGTTTTATATGATATTTCTTGACATTATAGTTTATCTTTAATCTTATTTGAACCTCCCTCTAGTACTAAATCGGATTCCAGTGGAGAGCGGACCTTCCTCTACCGCTAGGTAGAACCACTTGGATGATTCTTGAAGTTAACATCACTATGTTTACTTTTTTATTTATGATTTGATGAATAAATGAATTGTAATAAATGTTTATGAATGATGAATAAACTGATATTCATCTACTTTGCATGAATGTGTGGAAATATAAAAAAAAAAAAATCCTGGATGTGATAGGTACTCTTGAATCGTAGAGGTTTGTCGAATCTTTGCGAGTTGGCCATCGATATTTTCATACTCCGTAGGTCCAAATTCAGCAGTGCGTTCTTAAATTGATTCCACGCCGGAGCCCCATGATTGTATTCTTGCCAATTGTACCATTGAATAACATCTCCTTCAAGGTGGATAACAGCAATTTCCACCATAGCATCATCCAACGTTCGGTAGTAGCGAAAGTAACGTTCGACGCGCGAAATCCACCCCACCGGGTGTCCTTCCCATCATGGGAAGTCCACCCTTATGCATGGCTGAAGCATGTCCGAGGGCTATCCCTCCTTCTCTGGAGGTCTCTCTGAACTCTTTCCTCACTGAGATTTGGTTGGACTCGGCGGTTGTCCAATTCTGAATTCTGCAAACAAAGCGCGCAATTTGTCCTCCAAGCGCGATTCAAGCCGCGATTCAATCCGAGATTCTCATGCTTCAAATTTGGCATCAATTGGATCTTGAGAAGCCATTGCATATGCTTGTAGAATAGAGATGTCCTTATCTTTTTTCTATTGACGGGTTAATGGCATGGGGTGGTGGAAGGTTCAGAAAAATTAAGGATCACGGAAAGGTACTACAGCATATTTTTACATCTAAAGTGCAGCAGTTTCGATGTAAAAGGTCAGTGGTTTATATTGATAATTTTTTGACGAAACTAAAGGGAAATCCTGGATTTTTGAATAAGGATAACTAAATTGCAGCAGTAGTAAAGTAGGAAACCAGAACTTGTTGCAATTCATGGGGAGATCAAAGGATGATCCGCGTTGGTGGAGATGACGGCGGAATTCAGTGACGATCTTTTAAGCAATTGTGGGAATTGCTTTGGGCGGTTGTGGAGGGCTGATGGATGGTTGGATTTTTGAATAAGGATAACTAAATTGCAGCAGTAGTAAAGTAGGAAACCAGAACTTGTTGCAATTCATGGGGAGATCAAAGGATGATCCGCGTTGGTGGAGATGACGGCGGAATTCAGTGACGATCTTTTAAGCAATTGTGGGAATTGCTTTGGGCGGTTGTGGAGGGCTGATGGATGGTTGGATTTTTGAATAAGGATAACTAAATTGCAGCAGCAGTAAGGTAAGAAACCAGAACCTATTGCAATTCATGGGGAGATTAAAGGATGATTCGCGGTGGTGGAGATGACTGCAGAATTTGGCGATGATCTTTTAAGCAATTGTGGGAATTGTTTTCGGCGGCTGTGGAGGGCCGATAGATGGCTATGAAAGGGTAGCAAGATGCCAAAAATGCTGCTCTGATACCAAGTGGTAGAACCCTTACGGATTTTAAGCTTGGGGTTGATCTCTTTAGGGGACCGGCCTCCTTGGAACTCTATAGGGGTTCCTTCCTCCGAGTTGCTGTTCAAGGCTGCTAAGAAAAATTCATCTATTGATTAATAAAAGAGGATGAATATATGACTATTTATAGGGCTTCTAAACTCCAACTCCTAATAGGACTCCTACTCAAGGCTCCTACTTTTAACCAACTCCTAATAAAACTCGTACTTTAAGAAGCAACCTCCCAATTAACCCTAACCCTAGTCGGCCTCTTCACCTCTTTAATAGGGGTCGGCTAGGTAGGTTTTACATGAATGCCTCTTTCAATGAAACTCAATTAGGACTCTCCTAGCTAGAGTCCTAATAGATCTATGCATATATGCTCGATTTGCCTTTCTATTTTAATAGTAGTTTAGTTTTTAATGTGGAGGATTTAACTCCATATCATGGTACTTTTGAGCCTCCTTCTCTATCTACTAGTGTTCCTATAGATGATAATTCTCTCAAAGCATTGACTCTCTCATAACATGTGGATGACGTTAAGGTCATTTTTTATTCTTGCCTTGTTATGTCTGCTACTAGCATAACTCAACAATTTTATGTCAAGTGGCGTGATCATTCAACTTTCGATGCCACTTAAAGTACTTTGGAGGAAATTCGTAATTTTATATCAGACTTATTGGACCAGTACTTTGCAGATCACTCTCTGGGGTCGAATTCTTTTCCTCTTGGAGAGAATGATAGAGAACCATCTCACTTTATAAAGGATTTCATAAGAGTTTATTCTAGGCAAAGAAATAAAAAAAATCATCAATTAGTTGGCCTAAAAACTCCAAGAGTTGTGTGGAAAATTGAAGACTCTTGGTCTAATTTTGTATTAAGTGCACACACTTTTACTTCTCAACTGTGATAATGTTTTTAAAAGCTATTAAGATCTCCTAGAAGTCAAATTTTGGATTTCTAAATGGCATACAAGTTCTCTAGGAAATTACTTAAAAGGAATCATTACCTTCATTGATTATACTAAGGCTCCTAAACCTCTATAAATAGTGAAGCTTATCAATGGATAAAACACTTTGGATTTGAGTGAAAAGGACTTGCATTTTCTTTCTTCTTAGTTTCTTACGCCTCTCTAATCTCACTCCTCTCTTGCTCTTTTGCTCCCTCGATTTCTCTACTCTATTCTACATCACATGATTAACTTGTGTTTTACCTTGGCATCAGGGGTTTGAGTAATGAACATAACCTCTTTGCTTACAGGGATAAAGTTGTTTACATTGATCCTGCATGGTGCACTAGGCCTTCCCTGAAAATCTTCCATCATGGCAGCACCTTGGAGTTGTTAACCACTTTATTAGTCTCATTTGTTGAACAAAAGAAATTAGATTCCAGTTAGATTTTGTTAATATATGATTCACAGAACTTCTGTTTCCATTTTATTGCTTCCTGTTATCTTGAGATTGCCAATTTACACCTTTATGTTCTGGTATAGCTTTTACCTTGATTTGAACTCGTAAACCAACACTTGACATGAGAAGATCAACATTATAGTCAGTCAATAAAATATAAAGATATTTGGTAATATACAGAACTCCAATCGAGTGAACCTAAACTAAAATATGGCATATATGATACAATGAAGTTCTTCGGTTTTCTTCTTGTACAGTCCAGAATCAAGCAACCTTGCAATGTTCTGCATATGCTTAATTTTTCAGACATATCTAGCTGATTTTTCACTGTAACCAAAGCAAAAGATGAGAAAGCAGAAAATTTCTACATGATTAAATATTTAGTTTCCATCACTCTGCACAAACAGTTGATACTTTGCTGATCTTTGAGATAGACACACAATACAAGCTCAGTAGTTCTAGCATCATGCAACCAAGTACTCAGATTTGTGTTGGCTCCAACAGAGTTTACATTACCGTGTATTAGGATGCAGCTGTTCAACCTTCTTTAGTGGTAGTCTATTTTGGTGGCAATGACTCTATGGGCCCTCATGCATCTGGCCTAGGTCCTCATGTGCCTCTTCCAGAATATATCGAGAATATGAGAAAGATAGCAACTCATCTAAAGGTAACCATTTACAAGGGATAGATGAAACTACTTGAACATGTTATTAGAGGTGCTGGCTCAAAGATTGTGTACAGAGCTTATCAGAAAAGACCCGTATTATTTTCCTTACTTCACCTCTCAATGAGGAATTGTCTAGCCAGTTACTAAGGTACTTGTTTTGGTTAGCCATTTTGAACTATCCATGCCCAGCCATTGCAAGTTATTTGTTGATATATTGAAGCCATTAACCACTTTATTCTCAATTTCAGTCCTTTTGTGGGTGAGTTAGCTCGGACAAATGAAAGATGCCAGATATATTCTGAAGCTTGTGTAAAACTGTGCAAGGAGATGAATGTGAAGGTTGTCGACTTATTCACTGCAATACAAAAGCAGGATGACTGGCATACCGCTTGTTTTACGTAAGTCTAATCTGAGCTCAACTTGTTCACTTTCTGTCTTAACACCTCTTGTTATTATATATTCCAAGACGAATACATTATGTCCAACCGTTCCTTTGCATAGCTCAGACCATTACTATCTTCTGACTTCATGTTACTTTGAGATGTGTTGCTTTAGCACTTCGAGATGCTTTTTCTTCCGCTGTGATGTTTTGCAGGTCCTTGTTGATGTTTATAGAAAATGAAACTTTGAACTAAATTTCTTGTCTTGTTTAAGTTATATAAATGCTTCTACGGCTTTTAGAATTTCTTGCTAGATAATTTTGCTGATAAAAGCTTCACTGCAGTGATGGTATTCACATCTCATCCGAAGGAAGCAAGATAGTGGTAGAAGAAATAATTAATGTCGTAAGGGAAGCTGAATGGGAACCTTCTTTATACTGGAAGTCCCTGCCAACAGAGTTCGCAGAGGATTCACCTTATAACATCGTTGCTGCCATGGAAAGTCCACTGTCAACATTTCTGATTTGACTTCTCACAGGAAAATCCAGTGGGACTAAAGAGATCTCGAACCCTATCGTTAGGGAAAGCATTGGTAAGATACGTCCAGCATGAATCAATTATCTGAAAAATAGTGGCAGTAACATCAAATGACCCATTCTGGCTTCTGGGATAGGCTAGAAAGGTAAGCTTTCATGGTGCTTGAAGCCTTGAACTACAGTAGACCTCGGATTGAAAGTCATCAAAGTTTTATGCTTTTCTTTTCTCTCTTCACTTGTTCATCGATAAACTCGTCAGTTTATTTCTTTGTACTTGCTGCTTTATCGATTACCTCCGTAATTGTTGATTTACCATAGAATTTGATGCTTGCCATTTTTGCTTTCATGATTAAATCAACTGGTCTAAGTTTAGCCATCAAGCAATTGAAACAAATCCAACACATGAGGTGTTCAGACAGGTTCTTCAATTCCTAGATTTAAATTTGCCTGGCCTATTTAGCTGCTCACGGATATAGCATATATATATATATATATATGTATACATATATATATATATATATGTATACATATGTATGTATGTATACATATGTATGTATATATATGTATCTATATATGTATGTATATATATATGTATGTATATATATGTATATATATATATGTATATATATATGTGTATATATGTGTATATATATGTCTACATATGTATATATATATGTATATAAATGTATATATATATATATATATTTATATACATATGTATACATATATATACGTATATATATATGTGTATTATTCATGATTGTTCATGAATAATGATTGTTCATCATTATGGTTTTCTCACGCCATATCATAAAAGCTTATAATTTGATGTAAGATTTGCTTGATTGGTTTAAATCGATGTGTCGGTCGATTGGCAATATGGTACATGTCATCTAAATCAATTTCTTTGAGTGTTGGTATAACGAGGCATGTCGATGGTAAAAAAAATCTCAAAAAATCCTTTAAAAACTAAAAAAAGAAAAAAAAAACAAATTTTAGGTTAGAAATAAATGAAAATTTAATATGATTTTTTTTAAAATATTTTAAATTAGGAAGAAATAGTGATATATCTTTTGGTTTTGATGAGTCACTTTGTGGTACATTTTGTATTGTTTTTACGTTGATATTTAATTATATATAAAGAAATAATTTAAATTATTATATTACAAGTTAAGTTTTAATATTCAAATGAATCAAGTAATAAATTGATCATTCGATGTATATACTTGGTTCTATCATAAAAAAAATGATTTGATTTGAAGGGCAATTAATTGGAGTCTTCGATTTTATGTATTTATATATTAAATTCGTATGTTTTTTGAATGAAATATTAAAATTGATATACGATAAAGTCTATTGATACATCGTATGTTATCAAATGAATTAAGTAATAAATAGATCAATCAACGTATTTACTTAGTTCTATCATAAAAAAGAATGATTTGATTTAACGGGCAATTGATTAGAGTCTTCGATTATATGTATTTGTATATCAATATCATATGTTTTATAAATCAAATCTTAAAATTGATATATTGATATATCGTATGTTATTGGTATATTAATATGGTAATAGTTATATTCTAATCGTTATGAACCACGTGTGTCAAAGTTGGTTTTTTAGGCTAAGTAGGAGAGTGATATATATTAGTACGGAGCTCGGAGAATGTTAGAACGTCTACTTTTGTTATTGATTTACTATTCCATATTATAAGATTAACTATCATATTATTACTTGGAGAAGAATGATCAATTATTATCATATTATTGTTGGTTATAAGATCCTTCATCATACAATGGTTGTGTTCTTAATCAAAATATATCTTACTACAATATATATATATACATATATATATAAATATATATGTATATACATGTATATACATATATATTTATATATATATGTATATATATATATGTATATATATATATGTATATATATATATGTATATATATATATGTATATATATATATGTATATATATATATGTATATATATATATGTATATATATATATGTATATATATATATGTATATATATATATGTATATATATATATGTATATATATATATGTATATATATATATGTATATATATATATGTATATATATATATGTATATATATATATGTATATATATATATGTATATATATATATGTATATATATATATGTATATATATATATGTATATATATATATGTATATATATATATGTATATATATATATGTATATGTATATGTATATGTATATGTATATAATATTAGAACTTTTACTTTCGTCATCGATTTATTATTTCATATTATAAGATTGATTATCATATTATTACTCAGAGAAGAATGATCAATTATCATTGTGTTATTATTAGTCATAAGATCTTTCATGAAACAATAGTTATGTTCTTAATCATAATATATTTTACTACAATATATATATATATATATATATAGAGAGAGAGAGAGAGAGAGAGAATAGTAAAATTTGAGGAATCGAGAAAGTAAATAAAAAACCATGGGAACTAATATTATGTGAGACATTTATTATTCATGGATAAGAAGGGAAGTGCATAAGTGGAAGTGAAGGTTTGAACAAAAACTAGAGCACCAAATTCTATGATTGATACATATTTTATTCAGAATAATCGTTTGAAGTGTCCACATGAGCATGTTCTACATGTGAAAACCAATTTTCATTCAAATAACTTATTTATATGCCTATGTTGATATTTACGGATATTAGTCATTATACCATCTGAAAATTGAAGTATTGAATGTAGAAAGAGTTCAAAACGGTGGATTTGGATCTCATGACTTATTTCTCAAGTAATGAAGCCAAATGCAAGAGTTTGCTACTCTGCTTCACAAACTGGGCAAACAATAATAATATATTGTTTTCTTGGAATTCATCGTCAATAAATTTATTGTACAAAAATCTTAAAAGTTATATTTGAAAAATATAAAAGCAGCAATATGGAATAAAATTTAAAATTAAGTAAGGCTTTTGACATAATAGAAAACTGTAAGAAGAAAAAAAAAAAGAGGCTCATGGTTTAGTATCCACTGGGGCTACTGTGCATGAGTTGAGATGTTATTAGTCGAAATCAAGGGTTTAGATGGGACCAAATCCATACTATTTTCCCTAGTTTTAAGACGCATCATCCGGATTGAGAGACGAAGCCCAGCGGGTCACTCATCCATAGTTCCAATTCTTCCGCAACGAAACAAGCCGAGTCGAGCACGAGAAGAACGAATTCCAACAACAGGAGTGCGTCCCGTACCAGCGAATTCACGCAGGCAAACAAACAAACACCTGGTAAGTCCACAAGGCTCCGGAAGAGGAGGACGTGGGCGGGTGGCGAAGACGTTCCACGGACTCCATCCGCTTCCTCACCACAGGCAAGTGGCACCTTTACAACTCGCGCTCACCCTCTGCTCCAGTGACGACCGAGGAAGGAACAGTGGGTGTGCAAAGGGTGGGGGGGGG
>LVTN01001828.1:0-10414 GCA_001649415.1 Musa itinerans | reverse complement strand
TTTAATAGGTGAATATCAACCTCCTTCTTACACCCCTCTTCTCCTTTTTATAGGTTTAGGAGTCAACCTTTACAAGCACTCACTCATCTCTTACAGAATTCTAACACTTAGACTAGAGGAGGATTCTCACAATAGATTTCTATAGCATTTTTCCACTTTTAAACTCTCTGTGCTTGTGTGTGTTACCAGGGATGAGAGGGGTATTTATAAGCCTCAAGTTGATTCAAACTTGGAGCCTACAAACATCTCATCCCGGGTTTCCTAGGTACGGGCGGTACCACCGCTAGTGTCAGTCTGACACTGACACTGCGTTGGGCGGTACCATCGCCCAGTCTGGCGGTACCATCGCTTGGGAGGCTATGCTGGGAGGTACCACCGCCTGACATAGTCTCGAAGACTGTGCCACGATGGTGCCACTTCTTGGGACACTATTTGGGCCTCTCATTGGGCCCAACATAGTCCTTACATAGGTCCAGCTGGCCCCTAATTGGGTTGGCCCAAATCCAAACCCAATTATGTGCTAACTACGATTCCTAAGACATATTCTAAGCTAAACACGTCCGTAAGTCTAATTTCTTCCAGTGAGCTTCCGGCGATCTTCCGGCGAACTTCCGACGATCTCTTGACAATGTTCCAGCGGGCTCCTAGCAAGCTCTTGGACTTCACGACAATCTTCTTGGCGAGTTCTGACAAGCTTCTTTGGCAAGCTCTTGGACTTCTCGGTTGGTTCATGCAGAACTTCTGACGAACATTTGGACTTCTAACGAACTCTCGAACTCGCAACGAAATCGCGTCCTTAACTCCGGGACTTCATTTTGCTTTATGCCTTGCTATCATAGTTAATCCTGCATATGTAAAAACACACTTCGATCTAGAAATTAATACTAAGCATTAATCATGTTGTTCGACATGTCATTGGTCTCTCGGCGCTTTGTTTGATTCTTCGGTGCATCATCCTCTCTTGCAGCCTATTGCCCAATCGGTCAGTTGATTCCACAACTTCGATATCCTTAGCGCAATATCCGCTCTTCTTGGCCCGATTCCCGAATCCATGGCCCGAAGCCTTCTATCGATACGTCGATCGATCATTTGGCTCAACATTCAATCTTCTGATATATTTTCCTCCGGCACAACATGATTTTTTCTACTTTAATTATCTCATGCTGATCGAAGCATCCTGCATCACTCAAAACATAGATTAAATCATAAACACTTATCAATTAGTTTCATCATCAAAATTCATGATTTAACACCGCACAGACACAATCTCCGAGTGGAGGTACCGCCAAACTAGGTGGTGGTACCACCTAGACATAGTGTCTCAGACTGTGTCAAGCAGTGGTACCATTAGTCTAGGTAGTGGTACCACCTAATGTTAGTTCAATAGGCAATGGTACTGCCCAGCACGAGCGATGATATCGCTAGGACTTGGGAAACCCAAGATGAGACCTTTTTTGGCTCCATTTTTGAAGCCATTTGGGGTCTATAAATACCAAAGTTATTTCTGTTTGGAATAGCACAAAATTGAGTAGAAAATGAGGAAAATATACTTGAAAAAAAAGTGTTGTAATCTCTATAAAGTTAGTGAGACTCTTTCTCCTAGAGTTAGAACATTTCTAAGGGAGGAGTGAGGTCTAAAAGAGAGAGGTGTAAATGTTCTCTCCTGAGCTTGTGAAAAGTTGAAAGAGTTGTAAGGGTAGTTGTTCTTTGCCTGTTGAAAGAAGATCGGTAGTGAAAGTTGGTAGCCTCGAGTGAAGAGGAATTATTGGTCAGAACGATCGAACCACTATAAAATCTGGTTTGCGTTTACTTTATGCTTTTCATTTACGTTACAAACTGATTTTTTACTCTCACTATGCTCATTATACTTTTGTACATTTTTAAGTTAAACATCTCTCTGATATAGTTTTATTGAATGAAGTTTTCGAATTGATGTAAGTTTTACGAAAGCACTAATTCACCTCCCCCTCTTAATGCCGAAACAGTCCTAACAAGGTTGATTGTCATTCTCAATAATCGTCTATACTAGATATAGAACTTCAAGATCTATAAGTCCAATATCAAAGAATAAAATACTTAAATAAGGCATCCTTAGTGTCTTAAGTCTAAGGACCAGATACACAATTAGGACTATAGAATCGCTATCTGACAATGATGTATCATTAATCATCCAACATTCCATAAGAGGATCATTCAGTGAACTTATTCTTTAATTAGCACTTGCACTATATACCTAGTGTCCCCACACAAGCAGCTACGAGACTAGTTGCCTCCATCATATGGATGGGTATATAGCACATCGATTTGTTCGATTATCTCGATAACCCTCTTGAGTAACCTATGACCAAGAATATTTAGGATTCGTGTTTAAAGGTGAATTGGTCTCATTATCATGATCTTGTTAGGACCATATCAGCACTAAGAGGAGGGAGTGAATTAGTGCTTTAGTATAAACCTCGGTTTGAAAACTTTCATTTGATGAAAATCGATAATAAAAGTTGCTTGACTTAGAGTAAGTGTCCTAAGTAATTAACTTAGAAAGTAATAGCAATGAAGAATAGAAAGAAAATGCACACCAAATTTATAGTACTTCGATCGTCACGACCTACGTCCACTCCCGATTTCTCTTTCGTCGAGGCCATTAGCATTCACTAATGATCTTCTTTCAATGGGAGAAGACCAACTACCCTCTTTACAACTCTTTCTCCTTTTCACAAGTTTAGGAGAGAGCATTTACAAGTCTCACACCTCTCTTAGAATGAACTCTAAATTTTAAGAGGAGGGGAACACTCAACACTTTTCAAGCTTTTAAAACTCAGAATTGTTAAATCCCGGATTTTGATGATGGAATCAATTAATGAGTTTATGATCTAATTTACGGTTTAAGAAAAGTAATGTAGGACTAACTTCGATCATAAAAAGGTAAAATGATTAAAGTAAAAGAATCAGACATTGGGCAGAGTTAGAGATCGGGCAATGGGCCAAAATAATCGGACATTGCACCAAGAATGGATGTTGTAAGAGTCAACATGCCGATGGATCAGGCGATATGCCGAAGGTTCAAACAATATGTCGAAAGTTCACCAGGAGTTCGGATGAACCAATGACATGCCGAAAAACTTAGATTTCTTGTCTTATAATTGTTTAGGTCTTAATTGTCGTAGTTAGATCTTAAATTGAGTTAATTTTGGGTGTAACCCTACTAACTCAATTAGGGGCCCATTAGGCCTAATCTAGGGTTGAGTTGGGCCAATTGGGAGGCCCATTCAGTGACCTAGAGTTAGGTCAGGCAGTGGCACCGTTAAACCAAATGGTGGAACCGCCTATGAGCTAAAATGTGCAAAGTGTACATTTTTCTAAAGATCCGACGGTGGTACCCGCTAGTGTCAAGCAGTGGTACCACTCAGACTAGCAATAATACCACCAATACACAATCTCCCATGAAGTCTGACGATAGTACCGCCTAGATTGGGTGGTAGTATCACTAGTTGTTAGGGCTGTAGGTAGTGGTACCACCTAGTATTAGCGATAGTACCGCTAGTACTCTTGAAACCCAGGATGAGACCTTTTTTGGCTCCATTTTTAAAGTTATTTGGGGCCTATAAATACCCCACTCTTTTCTGCTTGAGATAGTAAGAAAGTGAACAAAAATAGGCTTGTGATTTTGAGTTGTAAAGTCTTGAAAAAGTGCTAAGTGTCCCACTCCTCTTCTTTAAAGTTTAGAGCTCATTTAAAGAGAGGTGTAAGACTTTTAAAAGTTCTCTCGTAAACTTGTGAATGAGAGAAAGAATTGTAAAGAGGGTAGTTGATCTTCGCCTATTGAAAGAAGATCGTTAGTGAACGCTGGTAGCCTCGATGGTAGAGGAATCGAGAGTGGACATATGTCACAACGACCGAACCATAATAAAATTGGTTTGCATTTACTTTATGCTCTTCTTTGATATTGCTTTCTGATTTAACTACTTATTACACTTATGCTATGTCAAGCACACTTTTGATATTTGTTTTCATCGAACGAAAGTTTTCAAACCGACATTTTTACGATAGCACTAATTTACCCTCCCCGCTTAGTGTCGAAATAGTCCTAACAGTTGGTGTCAGAGCCAAGTTTCTCTCAGTTAGTTTAACAATCTAAGACAGTTTAAATGACTTTTGCTGATAATCTAGAGGGTTACTCTTTCACTCGTCCTTCTATGTTCAATGGGACGGACTACACATATTGAAAAACATGAATGAGGATTTTTTTGATTTCTATAGACTTTGATTTATGGAACATTATTGAATGTGGTTTTCAAAAATTCTCTAGACCAATGAATGAATGGAATGATCTAGAGAAAAAATCATTTTCTTTAAATGCAAAAGCTATGAATACTTTATTTTATGTTTTAGATAAAAATGAGTTTAATCATATTTCTATATGTGAAACTGCACATGATATTTGACACACACTTAAAGTTACACATGAAGGCACGAGTAGAGTTAAAGAGTCTAAAATTAATCTTTTGATACATAGTTTTAAATTATTTTAAATGAAAATAAGCGAAACTATTGGTGATATGTACACTCATTTTATGGATGTCGTCAATAGTTTAAAAGCACTTGGTAAAAGTTTTACTAATCTTCAATTTGTTAATAAAATTTTATGATCTCTTCCAAAAAGTTAGGATCCAAAAGTAACTATAATCCAAAAAGCAAAGGACTTGAATAACTTTCCTCTTGAAGAACTTATAGAGTCATTAATGACCTATGAAATAACTTGTATGACACATGACGAATATAAGAACAACCTTCTAAAGAATAGGAATGATATTGCATTGAGAACCAAAGAAGACTATTTGACTGAAAACCTAAGTGATGATGATGACTTTGCACTCCTCACAAGAAAATTTAAAAAGTTCTTGAAAAGGAACAAAACAAACTCTATAAAATAAGAATCTAAGAATAAAAATAAACTTAAAAAGAATATAATAACTTGCTATGAATGCAAAAGGCCAGGACACTTCAAAAGTGAATATCCACAATTGAAGAAGAAAATGCTCGCACAAAAGAAGAAGGCGCTTAAGGTAACTTGGGATGAATCGAGTGCATGTGAAGATGAAGAACAAACTAATAAAGATGAAGTGGTGAACTACACTTTAATGGCTTTTGGCAATAAGGTATGTGACTCAAACGAATCATTTTTACCTTATAATGAATTACTTGATGTATTTCATAATTTGTATAATGAGCTTAAAACATTTGGTAAGAAATATAAATTATTAAAAAAGGATCATGCATCTATCTCTAATGAATTTAATAAACTAAAAAGTGAGTATGATAAACTTTTGTTAACTCCTTGCATTAAGTGTAAAGAGTTAGATTCACTAAAGAAAGAAAATGTAGTATTACAACAAAGTTTAAAAAAAATTAAAATTGGTAACAAATCATTAAACATGATTCTTGCTAATAAGGGTCATGTTCATAGAAATGAACGAATTGACTTTGTGAATAATACTAAATAAAAGCCAACTATTTTCGTTAAAGGACCAATAATACACGTCCCTCCTAGAATTAAATGTAATTTTTTTGGTAGATATGGTCATTATGCCTATAAATATTCATTTAAAAAATATAGCTTACAAAAATTAGTTTGGATTTCTAAAGGAACCATAAGTAACTTAATGCCAATAGTAGATCTTTTCATAAGGGTTCCAAAGTTAAATGGGTACCTAAAGCAAACCTCCCTTTCTTGTAGATATGTCTACAATCAAAAGCAAGGAGCAAAAGATGATATCATGATAGTGGATGTTCAAGGCATATCACTAGAGATTCAATACAATTCTCAAAGCTTACTAGCCAAGATGAAAGATATGTTACCTTCGGGGACAACAATAAAGAAAAAATTATTGGCAAAGGAAATATAGGTAACAAATTAAACCTTTTGATTGAAGAGGTGTTGTTAGTAGATGGTTTGAAATACAATCTACTTACCATTAGTCAATTATGTGATAAGGGTTATAATATCGAATTTGAATCTAATACTTGTATTATAGAAATACCACCCAAAAATAGATCTATGATTGCCTTAAGGACTAATAATGTATACATTATTGATCTTGATGTTTTTTGTGATGAAACTTGCTTTTCGATTTTAAACGATGATGTATGACTTTGGCATAGAAGATTAGGCTATGCAAGTATGAAACTAATTTGATAAATTACAACTAAAAAACTTGTAAAAGGTATGCCTAAAATTAAATTTGTCAAAGATAAAGTTTATGATGCATGCCAACTAGGTAAACAAACAAAGAGTAGCTTTAAGTTTAAAAATCAAGTAAGTACCTCTAGACCATTACAATTAATTCATATGGATTTATATAGACTAATTGATATCACAAGTCTAGGAGGTAGTAAATATATTTTTATGATTGTTGATGATTATAATAGATATACTTGGACATACTTTTTGGCATATAAAAGTGATTGTTTTATATATTTTTTAAAATTTTATAAACTAGTCCAAAATGAAAAGGGTTTTATGATTTCTTCTATTCGTAGTGATCATGGTGGTGAATTTAAAAACCATGATTTTAAAGATTTTTATGAGTTAAATGGGTATGATCATAATTTCTCCACTCTAAGAAACCCACAACAAAATGGAGTTGTTGAGAGGAAAAAATAAGAGTTTACAAGAAATAGCAAGAACCATGCTTAATGAACATATCCTACCTAAATACTTTTGGGCCGAAGCCATTAACATAGCTTGCTATGTCATGAACAAGGTTCTCGTAAGACCACTACTTTCTAAAACTCCTTATGAATTATGAAATAATAAAAATCCTAACATTTTATATTTTAAAGTTTTTGGTTGTAAATATTTTATTTTAAATAAAAAAGATGCATTCGAAAAATTTGATGCAAAATTTGATGAAGACATATTTCTTGGATATTCCTCTATTTCTAAAGCTTATTATGTCTTTAATAAAAGAACTTTGGTTATTGAGGAATCGATCTATGATGTTTTTTATGAGTTTCTGAAGGAAAATGATCTTGATGATGATTTTGATTTTGATATTTTGAATTTAAATGAAAATTCTCCTCTCTCAAGCATCTTAGATGTATATACTTCCAAAGAATCCTTACCCAAGGAATGAAAGTATGTAGATGCTCATCCTAAGGAGCTAATAATTGGAGATACATCAAATGGTGTTTAAACTTGTTCTTTATTTAAAAATTTTTATGCTAATGCTACCTTTTAATCTCAAATTAAACCTAAATGTATTGATGATGCTCTAAAAGATGATTCATGAGTTCTTGCAATGCATGGAGAGTTAAATCAATTTGAGAGAAATAAGGTATGGATGCTTGTTCCTAGACTTAGTGAGCATCTTGTAATTGGCACTAAATGAGTCTTTATAAACAAGCAAGAAGAACTTGGTATCGTGGTTCGAAACAAGGCTAAATTAGTGGTCAAAGGTTTTAACCAAGAAGAATGTATCGATTATGAAGAAACCTTCATTCCTATGGCAAGATTAGAAACCATAAGGATACTCCTTGCCTATGCATGTTGTAATAATTTTAAGTTATTTCAAATGAATGTTAAAAGTGCATTTCTTGATGGTTTTATTTCTGAAGAAGTTTATGTTGAACAACCACCCAGATTTGAGAATGCTATTTTCTCAAACCATGTTTTTAAGTTATCTAAAGCTTTTTATGGATTGAAACAAGCACCAAGGTCTTGGTATGAAAAACTTAGTTCATTTATGCTTGTCATAGGTACCTTGCAAGTCAATCACATGAGTGATGGCACGTGTGACATGACACACACTCTTTTCGCTTATTATTATTATGATATTTTCTCACTTTATATTACTTGATGCATAAATATATTGTGATGTCCATAGATCTGTGTAATGAAAATCAAATCATGATGAGATTACAATAATGAGATCGATTTACCTTTAAACACAAATCCTAAATAATTTTGGTCATAAGTTACTCGAGAGGGACATCGAGATAACCGGATAGACTAGTATACTATATATCCATCCATATGATAGAGGCGGCTAGTTTTATAGCTGCTCATGTAGGGACACTAGGGCTATAGTGTAGGTGCTCATTATAGAATGATTGATCCGCTCGCGGAATGTTGGATGGTTGATGATACCTCGTTGTCAAATAGCAATTTTGTCATCCTAGTGGTGTACCTAGTCCTTAGACTTAAGACACCAAGAATGTCCTGTATGAGTACTCCACTCTTTGATACCAGACTTATGGGTTTGGAAGTTCCAGATCTAGTACAATTAGTAATTAAAAGTAGCAACCAACTTTGTAAGGGTTATTGAGCATCGATAGAGGATCATCCGCTATCGGTATCATGAGAGGAATATCCCATGTGTTCTTGCTCAAACAAATCCTTGGCCAAGATAATTCAGATTGAGAGAGAAAGAGTTCTCTAGGAGAATTCGATTAGAGCGAGACTCGAGGAGAAACCGTATGGGCATAACAGCACCATGCCTAGTATATAATCTCTAGAATATTAGATAGATGATGGACTATAGGTACATAGTAATTGAGGATAGATAGGTCTAAAGGAATATATTTCCCTGTATTATCTAGAGACTGCAGCATAGTGGCCTAGTACATCCGTAGATGATTAGTCGAATAAATTATTATGGAGATAATAATTCACTGGCTAGAAGGAGTTCTGATAGGTATGACTCACGATCAGCTCGATATTGTGCCTAAAGGGTCACACAGATATGGTAGGTGTTGCGACAAGTAGAGGTTCGTATATGAGATATCCACTAGAGCCCCTATCTTATTAGATATCCAATAAGCCCATGAATTATTGGATCTTGTGGATGAGATCTAATAAAGCTAATGAGAGATCATAGGATAGAGATCCACTAATCTAAGAGGCTTGGGTAGTTGGATGGAGATCCAATACCCAATAGGGCTGGATCCATTGGGGTTTAGTTAAAAATGAGCCTCTATAAATATGAGAGAACCAAAAGGCCATAGGCTAGGCTTTTTGGTTGTCATCTTCTATTCTCCTCTTCCCCCTTCTTCTCCTCACCCAATAGGTATGGAGATTTGGGCAGTGATTTGAGGAGCGTCTTTATAGTCCCCACCATGTGGATCACCACTAGAGAGAAGGGCGCTTGACCTCCTTCATCATCTCCCATAGATCCATAGGAATTTAGAGATATACGATCTCCCTAGCTAACACAACTATCTTACATATAGTTTTTAGTTTTGTGAGTTTTTGTGCACCAATCATTGCATGACGATGAATACCTTTTGGGAAATTTAGAATTTTTATTTTATGTTATTCCACTATACATGTGATGTCACCCATAGATTTCCCTATAGTGGTATCAAAGCCAAGTTGTTCGTGCGAAAGATTAGTTTTGAACTACGTGTGTTGTGTTTTAGAAAAGCTTTTGGCATCAAAATCATTGACGTAAAGGCAAGAAAGGGCAGCAATTGTTGCTGCCTTTGTTGCCCTCGTAGCTTGGCCAAAGGTTGCTTTCAGCCTTGGCTATCAGCTTGGCCACCTATGCGTAGGTGGCCGATGGCGTGTAGCCGGTCGCTTGTGACCAGTAGCCTATGAACCACAAGTAGGCAACTGCATGGGTGACGCATATGGGTGGCGCCCACAGTAGGGCTTGCTCGTAAAAGGGGGTGCTGCTCATAGGCGAGCCACTTATGGCGGACACTCGCGGGTAGAAATGCCCGCGGGTGCAACAGTGCCAGCAAGAAGAAACGCCCGCGTGGGCGATGACACCAGCGGGCATTACGCTCGTCGCCCATAGGTAGAAATACTCGCGGGGGCGGCAGCGCCTATAGGCATTGTACCCGCGGGGTAGGGGCAACTGCTAGTAAGGTGGCATCGCCTGCAATGCCGCAATGCAACAATAGGAAAGGAGGGTTATAGTTTTCTAAATAAAAGATAGTTTTGCCCCTTATAATTTTAAAAATTTTGAGTTTTTTCCATTTATCTAAATTACCTAAATAACCTTCATAATTCAAAAAATTTTCTACATGTCCTGAATTTTAGAAAAATATTAGTTAATTAAAAGATTTAATTAACTATTATTATTTATCTATTAGTCTTATAAAATGATGTGTAAATGTGATGTATGATGTGGATGGATATTAATGGACCGTGTGATGTGATGTGATCATTATTATTATTATTATTGAGGCCTATATGCCTTTAATTTTTCTCTCATTTATTGTTGGGCCTGCGTGCCTATTGTTAGGAAAGAGTCAGCACTAAGAGGGGGTGTGGTGAATTAGTACAGCGGTAAAAATGTCGGTTTTGTAAAATCTCTTTCGTATGATTAAAACTAATTTCGGAAACTTGAAAGGGTATGCGAGTGTAGGCATAGTAAGAACACAGTAAGGAGGAGAGGCAGTTTGCTTATAA
>LVTN01001827.1:41807-55116 GCA_001649415.1 Musa itinerans | reverse complement strand
GTCAAGCGGTGGTACCGCTAGAGCTTGGTCTTCTAGCGCTGTCAAGCAGTAATACCGCCCAGACTGAGTGGTAGTATCGCCTAGTGACAAATGACAAGTGGTAGTACCGCCCAATAATGGCGGTGGTACCGTCAGGACCTCGGAAATCTGGGAGTGGACACTTTTAGGCTCCATTTTTGAACTCATTGGGGCCTATAAAAACCCCACCCTTTCTTGCATGAAAGGGAACTGAAATCTTGAAATATTCTTGAGTCTTTGAGACCTTAAAGTATTGTAAAAGCTAGAGTTCTCCTTTTTTCTGTCTAAGTGTTGAGATCATTCAAGAGAGGAGTGAAACTTGTAAGGGTTGTCTCCTAAGCCTAGCAAAAGGAGAAAAGCTGTAAAATGGTGGTTGGCCTTCACCTATTGAAGAAAGGCCTCTAGTGGATGCCGGTGACCTCGTCGGTGGAGGAAGCCGAAAGTGGATGTAGGTCACGTTGACCGAACCACTCTAAATCTGGTTTGCATTTCATTTCGAGCAATCTTCTTTAATTGCAAATCATTTCATAGCAAAGTGCTTCTTCTCCTCATCTTGCTTTCACTACACTTACGCTCTCTTACGTTTTAAAGTTATTTTCTTTCCGCATCGATTTGAACGTACAAAATATTTTCTGAAATCGTATAAGTTTTTCGCTACACTAATTTACCCCCCCCTTTTAGTGCGCTCTTGATCCTAACAGGTACCACTACTTGGCAGCATTAACTGCTGGCGGTACCATTGGCCAGACCTCCTGGGAGGTTGAGCCTGAGGTGGTTCCACCGCCTACCCTGGGCCATGCCACCGCCTGGCTTGGCTCCAAGTGGCCAAGTAGGCCATCCATCTGGCCCAACTCACTCCTAACTTAGGCCCAATGGCCCCCTAATTGAGTTAGCCTAATTCCAACCCAATTACAACTTAAAACTACTTCGATCTAGACAATTATTACAAAGCATTAATCATATTTTTTTGACATGTCATTGGTTTATCGGTGCCTCGTCCAATCCTTCGACACATTGTCCTCTTCTGTGGCCTTTTGCCTAATTGGCATGTTGACCTCCGTAACTCCGATCTCCTTGGCGCAATGCTCCCTCTTCTAAGCCCGTTGCCTAAACTCATGGCACGAAGCCTTCCGCCGATATGTCAATCAATCCTCTGGCTCGACATCCAATCTTTTGATATGTTCCACATGAATAGCCTTCTACCAACATTGATTCTTCCTGCTTTAATTGTCTCTTCATGATCGAAGCTAGTTTTGTATCACTCAAAATGCAGATTAGATTATAAACTATTAGTTGGTTTCATCATCAAAATATAAGATTCAATAATCTCCCCTTTTTTTATGATGACAACGACGAAGTTTAAACCAAACTCCCCCTATCAATATATCATATTGATAGAAACGTAAATTTAGAAATAAATTATGAATCTAAGCAACATGTCATCATAAAATCATGTATAATCAAAATTTTAATACATCATAATTTCTCCCCTTTTGTCATCTACAAAAAGGATAAGTGCAACTAACAAGTTTTAGAGATATTCAAGCTTAGCAATTCAGCAAATTTTTCATCACTTTTAGAACATACAAGCTAGTGAGTTCTTTCTTCTCTTTTGAGAAGTACAAGCTAGCAATTTATGCTTCCTTTGTAATGGACAAGCTAGCAAGTTATTTGAGAATGTGAAGTTTAGCAAAGTTTTTGCTTCTTTTGAGATAGCAACTTTTTTCTTCTCTTTATAATGTGCGAGCTAGCACCTTTTTGCTAATTTGTGTGAAAAGAAGCTAGCAGGACTTTCTCCTTTAAGATGTATAAGCTTGCAAGTTTTGCCTTTCTTTGCAAGCTAGCAATTTGCTTTTCTTGAGATATACAAGATAGTAATTTTCTCTCTCCCTTTGTTATTGTCAAAAGGAAGGGAAGGATACAATAGTGCAAAATATTTCAATTATTACATGAGACATACAAGCCATAAATACAAAGGAATCAAGTCATGAAAGATATAATATCAAAGATTATGAAGGATTAAGTCATGAATACTAAATGACATGATTTATTTTAACAAATCTTCCTTTTAGTAAATAACAAAAAGAAACCTTCGGAGATCAAAGATCTTGATTTATAAAAAAAATTTCAAGTATTAAATATCAAAAATTCAAGATCATGATATAGATAAAGACTTTCCTATAGCAAAAAGTGTCATGGGAGAACATATAAAGGATCTCGATTCATATATAATATATCTCAATTCATCATAAATTATAAAAAAATTAAGTTATAATTCTGAAAAATCATGGTTCATTTGAAAAATTCTCCTCTTTAGTAAATGACAAGAAGAAAGGAGAACTTGGTTTATGCATAAGAAATATTGAGTCATCAAGTGAAGGAATCATGATTTATGTGACAAAAAGATTGTCGATTCATGCATTTAAATAAATATTTTTAAACCATCATCACTTCAAATCATCATGCATAATTTTAAAATGTAAAATCATCAAACATGATACAAACATTTATTTTCAAAACATTCATCATTATTTTCAACTCATTTAATTTGTCAAATCATCAAAATTACTTTCAAGAGATTCTAAATGATATAACTAGATTCATCAATCTCTTATTAAAAAATCGCCAAAGCTTTAAAGATAGAGAACTTTTCAAGAAAAAATACTTTCCTCTTTTTAGTTGTTTCAATTCATGCAATTGGTTTCATATGAGCATACTCAAGTTTTTTTTTTAATTTAATTTTTTTATTTTATATTTCTTACTAACTAATTTAAAATCATCAAACAACTCAAGTAATTTCATTGTAAGGTAAAGAGGTTTTGGGTGAGTCATTTACCCCACATCGTTAAGAGCCACTAAGGCATAGTTCACCACTTTGTCTTTGTTGGTTTGCTCATCGTCTTCGGAGGTGCTCAATTTGTCCCAAGTCGCCTTGAGTGTCTTCTTCTTTTTTAGTAACCTCTTCTTTTTAAATTTATTTTTATTTTTTGATTCTTATTTTATGAACTTTTTAAACTTTGTTGTTAGGAGATCGAGTTTATCATCACTTGAGCTTTCGCTCGAGTGATCTTCTTTTGTTCTAAGTGTCAAATGATTCTTGTTCTTTGGAAGGTTGTTCTCATATTCGTTTTATGCCATATAACTTATTTCATAGGTCATTAAAGACCCGATAAGTTCTTCAAGTAGAAAATTATTTCGGTCATTTGCTTTTTAAATGGTAGTTACTTTTGGATCCCAATTTTTAGGAAGAGAACATAAAATTTTATTAACAAGTTCAAGATTCAAAAAACTTTTACCAAGTGCTTTTAACCATTGAAAACATCCGTAAAATGGGTGTACATATCTCCAATGGTTTCGCTTGGTTCTATTCGAAACAATTCAAAACTATACATCAAAAGATTAATTTTTGAATCTTTAACTCTACTAGTGCCTTCATGTGTGATTTCAAGAGTGTGCCAAATGTCATATGCAGTTTCACAAGTCGAAATATTATTAAACTTATTTTTATCTAAAGCACAAAATAAAGCATTCATTGCTCTAGCATTTAATGAAAAAATCTTTTTCTCTAAATCTTTTCATTCGTTCATTGGTTTAGAAGATTTTTGAAAGCCAAGTTCAACAACATTCTATAAATTAAAATCCAAAGAAAGCAAGAAAACTCTCATTCGAGTTTTCCAATATGTGTAGTCCGTCCCATTGAACATAGGAGGACAAATGATAGAGTGACCCTCTTGAAAGTCGAAAAGAGCCATTTCTCTTGGATGTTAATGTCACCCCCCGCCTCCCGATCGATAATATTAAAATTCAACAATAATCCATTCTAGGATCCAAACACACATTTGAGGACATTGAGAAAACATTCAAGTCACATCCATAATTCTATAATTCAAAAGACTTATGCAGTTTAAAATCATATACCACATTACTCGATGAATCGTAAAATCTAAAACCAACTCACCAAGACAATAACCACCTTATAAATCCACAAGTGTGGTATTCTATACAATCACAAAAACTAATGTTTATTACATATTCATATCATTACACAAATTAAACTTAACACTCCAAAATCCTAAACAAGAGAGGTTCTTTAAACTTTTACAAAACTCATAAGTTCAGATTTACCATCAAACATTTCATTAGACACTAAGTGTACTTATACAAGAAAAACATATCATCCACAAAAGGTTTGCCCAAAGTCTTCTAGTTCTCCATTGCCTCAGCCCAATTTAAACATTTTAGCAAGTGACAAGCTATCCTGAAAATTTTATATAGCAACGGGGTGAGCACATAGAGCTTAGTAAGCAACTAACATATCCATGGCGAAAGAGGACAGTTTCAAACAAATAAGGTACAAAATACAAGGCTGTGATACAAGAGTTCATAGATAGCCACTCAACGAATACAGAATTACAATGTCATTTCATTCGAAGCATGTTTTGTTTATAACAAGGGAGTAAAGACTAATTGAAGCAAATCATTAATGTAAGGAGCATTTTGGGACATATCAATGGCATATGAAATTGTTCGAAACATATCAATGGCAGATGAAATATTTCAGAACATATCAATGGCATATGAAATGTTTCAGAATATATCAATGACATATAAAACATTTCAGAGTATATCAATGGTGGATGAAACATTTTGGAATATATCAATGGCAGATGAAATGTTTCGGAACATATCAATGGCATATGAAGCATTTTAGAGTATATCAATGACATAGGAAGTATTTCGGAGCATATCAATGGCGTATAAAATATTACAGAGTATATCAATGGTATATGAAGCATTTCGGAGCATATCAAAGATGTATAAAATGTTTTAGAGCATATCAATAATAAATGAAATATTTCGGAATATATAAAAGAACAAATACGAAACAGAAGCTCAAACGTCACATTTGACGTTGCACACATTTCATTCTTATCCAAAGCACATAACCAAAGCTCTAGATATCATGTCAAATATATAAATGGTGAAGTGGGATCATAACATAATATGGTCCATCTATTTCTAAATGACCACCAAACATAATCTAGAGCATCGTGAGCTTTAAGCACATACCCTTTACTATTTCTAACAAAGGTTCAAATAATCTCTTTACTATTTCTAGCAAAGGTTCACATTATCCCACAAACACCAGAGAACAAAAGGGTATTGTGAAAAATAAAATTGGGACATATCGGAAACACATGCGGAACAATGGAATGTATGTGCCTATACGAAATATTACAATACAAACATGAACTTTACATAATAGATTCAGGTATGCAAATACTTATAGGAAAAGAGTATACTTAAATTCGAAGCAATAATGTAAAGCTCAACTGAAGTAAGGGTTTTAGCTGAAATCAATTTCCAAAAAGATGAAACTGTTAGGATCAAGAGCACTAAGAGGGGGGGGTGAATTAGTGCAGTGAAAAACTTTCGACGATTAAAACTACGTTCGTACGATAAACGTGATCTCGATAAGAAAGCCGATTCATAAATCACTTGTGATTAAGCGAGATGTAGTTAAAGTAAAGATATAGAGGCAGTTTGTAGTTATGATGGAAATCAGAACGTAAGCGTAAACTGAAATATGATGTTCGTATGATAAAACCGGTTTACGTCTAAATGCTGATTCTGAAAATACTGAACTTTGAAACACGTTTGTAAATGTGTAGAAGGCAGTTTGCAGGTATGATGGAGATCATAATGTAAGCGCAAACTGAAATATGATGTTCGTACGATAAAACCGGTTTACGTCTAAATGCTGATTCTGAAAATACTGAACTTTGAAACACGTTTGTAAATGTGTAGAAGGCAGTTTGCAGGTATGATGGAGATCATAATGTAAGCGCAAACTGAAATATGATGTTCGTACGATAAAACCGGTTTACGTCTAAATGCTGATTCTGAAAATACTGAACTTTGAAACACGTTTGTAAATGTGTAGAAGGCAGTTTGCAGGTATGATGGAGATCATAATGTAAGCGCAAACTGAAATATGATGTTCGTACGATAAAACCGGTTTACGTCTAAATGCTGATTCTGAAAATACTGAACTTTGAAACACGTTTGTAAATGTGTAGAAGGCAGTTTGCAGGTATGATGGAGATCATAATGTAAGCGCAAACTGAAATATGATGTTCGTACGATAAAACCGGTTTACGTCTAAATGCTGATTCTGAACGAAAAGGAAGGAGGTGAACACTCAAGCAATTGAAAACAAGGCTTGCTAAAGACTTTGCTAAGGCTTTTATCTCAATCTATTGCTTCTCAAAAAGTTGTATTCTCAGCTAAGAATTGAGGGGTATTTATAGGCCCTAAGAGGATTCAAATTTGGGCTCCAAAATTTAAATTCTCTTGGGTTCCCGATACTAGCGGTGCCACCACCTGTCAGTGGCGGTGCCACCGCTTGTCAGTGTCTGATACTGACAGTGTACTGGTGGTGTCACCGCCCGAGGCAGCGATGCCACCGCCTGCCTTCTCAGGACCTGGGCGGTGCCATCGCTTGGGTCTGGCGGTGCCACCACCTGGGTCTGGCAGTGCCACCGCCTGACCTCTCGGGTGTTGGGTGGTGCCACCGCCCAGTCCGATGGTACCACTGCCCGAATTCTCGGGTTATGGGCAGTGCCACCACCTAGTCCGGCGGTGCCACCGCCTGACCTTATGGTTCACTGGTTGGGCTTAAAATCTGGCCCAAACTGGGTCATATTCGGGCCCAGTTGGCCCCTAACCAGGATATAGGATTATTTCTTAATCCTAACCCTAATTACATGTAAACTACGAAATCAAAACATAGTCCTAAGCAGATCTTTTAACCGGCAACGTCGAGTTTCCTTCCGGCGAGCTTTCCGGCGATCTTCCGGCGGACTTCCGATACACCCTTGGATTTCTTCCAATAGGCTCCCGATGTTGTGGCGAGTTCAGCGAGTAGCCGAGCCTTCTCGGTGATCTTCATGAACCTCCGACGATCTCTTCGGCGGACTTCCGAAAACTCCGACAAGTCCCCGATTTCCTCTCAGTTGGTTCCGGCAGCATCTCCGATGAATCTTCAGACTCTCGAACACCCATCAAACCTGACTCCAGTAGACTTGCTTTATGTCCTCAAGCTATCGTAGTTAATCCTACACACTTAACTCAATAATATGGATTAGATCAATTAACCCATCAATTGATTTCATCATCAAAATCCGAGATTCAACAGTATTCTGTCAAATATGATATATAGATAGGGGGAGTTAAGGTTAACTCCGTCACCAATTGGTTATCATTATAAAAAAGGGGGAGATTGTTGAATCTCAAATTTTGATGATGAAATCAATTGGTAAATTGTTTAATCTAATCTATATGTCGAGGTAAGTGTGTAGGATTAACTACGATAGTAGTAAAGACATAAAGCAAATATTATGTCGGAGTCAAGATCGAGATTTCGTTGAGAGTTTAAGAGTTCGTCAGAAGTCCAAACATTCATCGGAAGTTCTGCCAGAATTAACCGAGAAGTCTAAGAGCTTGCCAAAGAAGCTCATCGAAACTCGCCAAATTGGTAAATTGTTTAATCTAATCTATATGTCGAGGTAAGTGTGTAGGATTAACTACGATAGTAGTAAAGACATAAAGCAAATATTATGTCGGAGTCAAGATCGAGATTTCGTTGAGAGTTTAAGAGTTCGTCAGAAGTCCAAACATTCATCGGAAGTTCTGCCGAGAAGTCCAAGAGCTTGCTGGAAGTCCGCTGCCGAGAGATCGTTAGAAGTTCGTCGGAAGCTCACCGGAAGAACAATTAACATACCAGACTAATAATGCTTTGTTAAATGTCTTAATTAGTATAGTTAGACCTTAAGTTGAGTTAGAATTGGGAGGTAATCATACTAACTCAGTTAGGGGCCAATTAGGCCCTTAACAAGGCTGAATTGGGCCGATTGAACAAGCTCATTCAGCACGTGAAGTCACGGCCAACGATGGCACTGCTTGGGATGTAGTCTCCCAAGTGGTCTGAGCGGTGGTACCATCGGTAGTTAATGTTGTCATGCAGTGGTACCGCTGGTAGTTAATGTTGTCAGGCGGTGGTACCACCTTGTCCAGCAGTGGTACCGCCCAGACTGAGTGGTGGTACCGCCCAGATTGAGCGATGGTACCACCCAGACTGAGCGGTGGTACCACCTAGTGTCAGTCTATAGGCGGTAGTATCGCCCAATAATAGTGGTGGTACTGTCAGTACCCCGAAATCCGGGGATGTGATACTTTTTTGCTCAAATTCTGAAGCCATTGGGGCCTATAAATATCCCACACTTTTCTACATGAAAGGGCACAAAAGTGTAAACAAAATCTTGAAATCTTGGGATGTTAAAAGTATTGTAAAAGTGAAAAGAGTTCTCCTCTTCCCTTTCTAAGTGTTGTGATCATTCAAGGGATGTGTGAGACTTGTAAGGGTAATCTCCTAAACCCATAAAAAGGAGAAAGCGTTGTAAAGAGGTGGTTGGTCTTCGCCTATTGAAAGAAGACCATTAGTGGACGCCGGTGACCTCAACAGAGGAGGAATCAGAAGTGGATGTAGATCATACTGACCGAACCACTATAAATTCTGGTTTGCATTTCTATTATTGCTATTTACTTACTTTGCAATAGTTTCACTTCCTCCTTACTTGGCTTTCACTACCCTTATGAACAAACACACTTTCAAGTTATGTTCCGAAATCGTTTTTAATGTACAAAGAATTTTAAATCGACGTTTTAATCTGCTATAATAATTCACCCCCTCTCTTAGTGTCGACTTAATCCTAACAACCTGTCCCTTCCCACTGAGTGTATTTAGCAAGTTATGACCGGCACAACTTAGTGATGGTCCGGGTGAGTTCTCTACCCCATGCAGCACATGTGCAGGATATGCTGGTGAAAATTGCCTCGACTGGTGTGGACTAAAGGTTTTGGAGACTGCTCAGGAGAGATCTACAGTTCTTGCCAATATGCAATTCTCGTTGCAGATCTATGAGAGATCTGCAGTTCTATGAGAGGTTGCGGCTTGTAGTTCCATAAGAGGTTGTGGCTTCAAATGCCATAGTGCATGTCGGGCCACAGAGGAAGCGGTTTGTGGTCCACACCAAGTGCATCAACCAGTTCCGGATGCTGCTCCATGAGGCGGAGGAATTTGGGGGAAGTAATCACCGAGGCGGTACTCCGGGAACCCATGTTAGGAGATGGCGTGGCCGGTGCCCTTATTGGTGATGACGAAGGGGAGGGCGCTAGTCTTCAAGAAGCAGTAAAGTTGCTCATAGATCTAGGAGGATGAGGGCAGAGACGTCTCGTGGTAGCACGGGAAGACAACTATCATTCGCTAGAGAAGTGTTGTAGTCACCGCAGGGAAAACAACCACCATTGGAAAAGTAATGGTGGGAATCGCCTCTTACGATCTTGCGGTGAGGAAGATCGACCGATGTCGGAGGAGGAGAAGAGGGGGAGGAAGCTTCGGTCGTTGTCGATCGAGATGGGAAGGAGAAGAATCTGTGAGATGCGTGTGCGACTCACCGACCACTTCTCCCATCGTACTCAGTTGTTTGGAGCAGGCTATCGAAGCAGGCAGTCGCAAGAAAGCCATCGGCTCAGGTAGTAGAAGAGAAGTCGCCGACGTAGGGAGGAGAAAACTAGCAGTGGGATGACGTCGGATAGCAAGAAAGAGAGAGGGTGCTGCAACAGTAGCGATGGCTGCGAGATCAAGATTGTTGTCGCCGAGGAAATCTTACGAAGGCAAATTTAGCTCCGATAACATATTAATAATGAAATGAAGAAAGATGTTATTGTGTTTGATATGGTGCTCCCTATTTACAGATTTTTTTCAATGATATTTTTTCGTATAGTTAAAATTTTTTTAACTATTATCGAGAGAAATCTTAACTGTTATAACGAAGCACTTATTCAACTGTAATCTCATTGTAATATTGAGTTTGACAAGTTAGATCGGTGGCCTTTGGCTAGTAAAACTAGCTTAGTTGTATGAAACTAAAAGAACAGAGACTTCCCATTAAGATTCAAAATATGGTATGATATGCTCATATGATACTCGACCATTCGATTGAAGACAGCGTCCGAGCTGGAATATGTTCTTGCTGTAGTAATAAAATTATTAAATATGGTTTCACTGGAAAAGATGATTTCTTGCGCTAATTTGTCTTACATTCATTGTGAAGAAAGAATAACTTAGTTGCTTGATAAAAGTTATCAAAGGATTTCATCCACAGTAGCTAGATAATACTGATAAATATTAATAGTAGAAATAAAGAGGTGAATTGATATCTTCTATTGCAAGCATTCTAATATTGTCTGTTTTTAGAAAAAGACAATTTACAGACTCCGTTTCTTACTCATGTTATCGATTCTACTGATTAAAATATTATACGTGCTTCGTGGTAAATTGAAATAAGACAGAGTCAACATGTACTCAGTGATAAGCCCTATAATATTTTTATCAGTAAAATTAACGTTAAAAGAAAAAATAAAATTAAATATTTTATTTTCATAAATATAAATATCACATTTATAATTTTTAAAAATATAGGAAAAGAAATACCAAAGATAACTGATTATAGGAGGTAATCTATAATTAGCACCATAACCACATCATCTATAGATATTTTTGATATTTTATGAATCAATAGTTACTTTGATTATAATAAAATAAGTGCAAAGCATAATTCATTACCGACAAATATTTGCATTGTTTTAATCGAAAGCCAGTAAGAATATTTTAGATGCATTGCATGGCTAGCATTTATTGAGAACTGAAAAATATCCTTTCGCTTTTATCAATTTACCAAATATAAAGATGGCAAAACATATTTAATTATCCCATCAAATATTCAATATATATTTAATTATTAGCTTCTCTATATCTTAAAAAAATAGTTGCATAATTTTTATATATAAATAAAATGTTCATTGTCCCCTAAAGCATAAATTATTAGCTTCATCTTTGTGTATTGGTAGATAGCTACGTAGCTGCGTAATTTTTATTATCCACAAAATATCACAAAACAAAAACAAATGCGAATAATTATCAAGCCTGGTGTTGTATTGATGCACTTTATAATTAATACCACCATTATAGGAATGGGAACAAGAAGAAGCACTAATACATGCCAATTTTTTTTCCCTTCATTAAGCCATGCGTAGAATAATATCGTTAGTTAAATCAAATGCAATACTCTTTTTCTAAATATTTCTTTATCACTTCGTACCACTTATCATAATCGATTCATTCGGAATAAAAAATAAACATTATTAAAAGGAGCTAAAATGAAATTTAATAATTTTTTTGGTGCAAGCAACAATGTTATTTACATGGAAATGAATTAAAAATGAGAAATGACAATAAAAGAAAAAGTAAAGCGTTATTAATTCTAAGAATGAGGACAAAATCATCAATTTATTTTCAGCATACCTTTTTTTTGTACCATCACATATAAATAATTATTAGAATAACTGAAAAATAAAACTATTAGAACACGCCATCTTTGAAATTTTGGGAAGGAGCCATTCACTATAAAACCATAGATATTGTGGCACTGCAGTCCATGTCTAGTGTCTCCGCCTCCAAAGTATTCATCATAGCTTTGTGGAAGTGCTACCGGATTGACATTAAAAGTTGATTAGAAGGTCAACTTCTCCTAATTTTATAATTTTTGTTTTTCCTTTCTATTACCTCTTCATGATTGTAAGAGAGATCTGATTTGGATTAGCGCCACAGATGATGTTATTTATTAATTTTCATTGTAATATATGTTTGGGTTTGTGGGTTTTGTGAGATAGTTGACGGGATTTTAGTGTTAATCAGGACAATTAAATTATTTACAAAAAAAAGAAAGCTGTGCTGATTGATGACTCGAATATAAAATATCTATCCGTCTCTTTCTCATTTTATCTTTTTCGGAAGGTGATTTAAGTAAACGAATTTATTGCCTAAAGACTTGTTAACTATCCTGTCTCAGTATATGTACTTAAATAAAAACAATCAACTCATTGCATACAAAGGTACAATCCGGATTGTAATATATGTTTGTGTTTGCGGGTTTTGCGAGATAGTTGACGGGGTTTTAGTGTTAAAGAACAATTATCGACGAAAAAGCAAACTGTGCTGATTGATGACTCGAATATAAGATATATATATATATATATATCTTTCTCATTTGATCCTTTTCCGAAGGTGATTTAAGAAAACGAAATTGCCCAAAGACTTGTGAACGATCCTGTCTCAGTATATGTACTTAAGTAAAAACAATCAACTCATTGCATACAAAGGTACAAGCACATATGTAAGGGCAAAAAAATCTAGATTGATCAAAAGGAAACAAGAACAAATTAGATGGATGCAATCTTGGCTTTTCAATGACCTTTGAACTCATCGTGAACAGCTTAAATCATCTGCAGCCCTAATAAGTTCCGTATTCTTTTTCATTAGGCCGATGGGTTTTCTATGACTAAATGTCTAAGCATGCATAAGTTTCAATATTTTCCAATCAAATCATTTCTTTCGCTTGAAACTTCTAGTGAAAATTTCAATTAATTCAAATTAAGTTATAATATATTTTTACTAGAGATATAATATTTTATTTAGTGACACAAACATAGTAATTCCATTCAAAGATATTTTAACTAGGAGCATTTTTTTATTATCAGTATTTTTAGTAAATAAAATAAATATTATAAGATTATTTAAAAATTATAGACATAAATTTAAGGTTATATAGAAACTAATGAAGGGACTTGCCATTTTTATTTCGAAATATATCAAAAAATGAGGGCCCTTCAATAAAATAGTTTGTGAAATCTTAATATTATAAGTTTAATAGTTAATATTTGTGAGATCATTTTAAAATAGAGTTATATGTGTTTTAGTGTAGTAAAAAAATTATAATTTTATTCAAAAACACTATGACTGTTTCGGTTGGACAAAATATTATAATCATTTTCAAGAATATTATAATCGGTTGAGTCTAACACCTAACTGGTTTAATTGATTCAGTTTAATTGGATTTTGAGAGGAAAGTAAAAAAGTTAAAGCTATTAGCTATCAGGCAAGTGATAGCATTTTTATTATTTTAAAAAATAAGAATTCTTTTTAAAAATTTTCAAAACGAGGGGCTTTATTCCGTAAAAATCCAAAACTTATTTTTTTAATTTATCCATTAATATATTATATATATACACATATACATATATATATGTATATATATGTATATGTATATATATGTATATGTATATATATACACATATATACATATATATGTATATATATATACATATATAT
>LVTN01001826.1:44833-55240 GCA_001649415.1 Musa itinerans | reverse complement strand
CATCATCAAAATCCGAGATTCAACACCTTCTCGTTGAAAGTTTCGGAGACTACCATCCCCTTGGACTACTCCGCCTTGCTGAACAAACTATGCATTGCTCTACCTCCTATAAATACACTTGCTAGATTGTGACTCCAAGTTAATACAACCCCCGCTGCACCCCTTAAGGCCTAGCAACATGCTAAACTCGCTACACACTTCAGCCTCCTACAAACGTATCCTTCTCATGCTGAAGAGAAAGTTTCAATGCTCCATAGCGCCAAGTTTTAATCGCCTTGAGATGGCCACGAACACTCCATTGTTCGCATACAAGCCTTTTCATGAGTTCTGAATTCTTTGAGTTAGCAATTCCCCTCACTTTTGTGAACTTTGCACAACTCTTTCGATCGCTGAACAACTCATTCCACCTTACATGGTCTCATCCTTTACTAAGCGTCTCGCTTGCCTTGAGCACCATCAAGTAGGGTTGCCAACATTGAGCTGTAGTTTAAACTCAGCCATCCCAACCTTTGTGTGCTACACATTCTTCCTAGCTTGCTTGTCTGTATGGTGCCTCTTGTGCGAAGAGGTTAGTTATTCCTCTGAATGCCAATTTCAGATGCTTGCTCTTTTGAGTGACTCTTTTTTCCTACATCTTCATGCCTGTTTTCTCCAAAATGATCATACGTGTTGGCTGCCCTCAACGCAGCCCCGCTAAGTCCCACATATTTGCATGCAAAGTGTTTCCGTGAGTGCTTGTCCCGCTCTGATACCATCTATCATAGATTTAGCTGGTTTTGCCTAAGTCATGTGACACTCTTGCATGTCCGTCCATAAAGGTTAACCTCCCCGAAACCTCGCATGATCCCTTAGGACCTACAAAAGAGAAAACGGATTAGAAAAAATACCTCACTTGGGATCTGCAAGCAAACATTTCATAAAACACTTCATAGCCAATACAAATTATAAATAGATTTTACAAGCTCTGAACGGTTGCACAATAAATGGTCAAAATGGTCCACTATAGATCGAAATCTCTCACAAGCGTCGACATGACACAACCTTTATTTACAAGCCTAAAACGGTCACCAAACCCAACTAAAATGGGGCTATTAAGCCTCCAACCGTCCCCTATATACTGTGCAAAGCATGAACAAACCAAAATACACGGATATACATAAATATTATATCAAACATTATGTTTATAATTTTATTCATGACAGATACCTTCCAAGAAAAATCTTAAATTGGATCCAAAATTGATGGATTAGTGTGAGCTTATCAATGCCGTTATATATTCTTCAAATATGAATTTATTTTTTAAAAGATCCTGACTTTTGTGATGATCTATGTTGTGTTGAAGGAATATGTATATGATTCAATCGATCGTGTAAGGCCTATCTTACCATTGGAACCGAAGAAAGTATACAGAAAAAATAATTTTTTTTATTATATATTATATTAGTACATAATAGAAAAAATTGGGCATCAATATGTCATCCGGCCAATATCTTTGCAAGTCTTCTTCTTCTTTTATAAACCACACACTTGTATCTTGTAATTACTCGAGGTATTCCTCTCATAATGCACACATTCATTGTTACTTGTTTTTTTTTTTTTTTTCTTTCTGTATTTTACTCCATCGTGCTGATTCTCTCCATAAATTGTGCTGTGTTGTTTTTTTTTTTTTTTTGATATTTGCGGTCATATCCATCGGGTAAAACGTTGGCTTTGGTGTTGCCTATACTGGAGTCGCTGATAAATAGCATGCAGTTGATTATACAGGTGCATATTTAGGTTAGTACAAGTGCACATTTCTAACCTTGATAAAACTTGCGTCGGTCTTCGGTGTGAGCCTCCACGTGACGTCGAGGCTTGTATCCACCGATGAGGGACAACTGGAAGGGCTGGTGATCCTTTCAACTTCCCAATATCCACATCGATTTTTGTAGTCAGGCAATTCCTATTTTGACGTACGAACGAACCCAGATATTCATATAGCATTGCGAGAATAGAAAAGCGAATCAGGTGAAGTTACAGCACATCTCTGCACCTCAGCCTGCTGATATTGCTGAAGCAGCTGAGTTAGGCTCTATATTTTGTTCTTAGGAAATGCCTCCATAGCTTTGACCTTGAGAATAAAAAATATACATTTGGTGCAGTGTCGTTCCCATTTTTGGCAGCTTTGAAGCTCCTCCGGATTTACTAGCAAAAGCCCTTGCCAAGGCTGCTGCATGTGCATGTGCATGTGCATGTGCATGTGCATGTCACTCGCCTTGCTTGTAATGCTTATATGATTCTTCTTGTACTGCGGCTGCATTTGTACGTGATCCTCTAAACATCGGAGATTTGCTAATTGAATGTGCATTTGTACGTGATCCTCTAAACACCTTCTCTTCGTCATTTGCTCGTCAGGACTGCTTTTTTTAGTGTCCTAGAAAGATTCTTCTTGCCTGGTGAGAAGATCGAAGGTATCAAATCAAAGGCCTTTCTCTCACTGCAGATGGCAGGGGGGACGTGGATGCATATTCCTTCAAGGTATGCCGAGTAGACCTTGCAGGGCTGATCTAAAGCTAATTTTATAAGTGCTTAGGAACTTTATGTTTAATCCACAGAATTTGCATGCTGAAACAAACAATTTACGATGATGGGGAGGTGCAGTTGTTAGGATCAGCCCCCTGTCAGCGTTAAATTGCATTTGATGTAGGATTGAGTCCGGCGGACTTGTATCTCTCTTCGTTGCTCTGTATCATCTCCGGCAAATCTTGTGCCCTTGCCATTGGGGAGAATAATGCCCAAGTGTTTCCTTGTTGCCAATCCTTTTCTTCGGCCTTGCAGGCCAACACGATGCTTTCTCTGTGACCATTGAGGTCCTGAAAGAACTGCCTCCTTCACAAGACAGAGATCGGCCGGGAAGCGACAGCTCCGGTCGTGTGAGGTTTGAAGGCAGTGGTAGAGATGGTGGCAGCAGATTCTCTGGTGGTAGAGGAGGCAACATCAGCTCAAACAGGGTTGGCCCAACAGGTTCAACAACACAAACTGAAGCTTCAAATTTGGTATGTTCTTCCCGAGCATATATTTACATTGCTGATGGTAATTAGTGCAATTCGATTGAAGTCCTCTCTCAATAAAGTTCATCGGATTAAGATATGGAAAAAGGAGGTATCTTTCTTCGCACGAGATTCCTTAGCGTGGCTCTCTATCCACATCGAAGGGGAAGGGATGGAGACAGTGAGTTGTCGCCCATGGTGGTTGAGGCGCAGCTGGCCCCCAACATCACCTTCATCCCAACACCAGGAGCATGTACACAATTTTAATCCTTGACATGACCTGCACGTTCTCTGTTTCAATCCATCAAACTCGACTCCACTCCATCAACAAAAGCAGTGATTTTTCCCACCCGCACTCCCTTCTGTGGAAGCTTTTATATGGTAAAAGTTTTTCAAGTACGGTAATATGATCGATGTTGGTAAGAAACAATGCCATCCTGAAAGCTTTCAGACCTTGATGACGGACAATTGTTCGATGAAATGTCAACTCGAGAATTGGCTTTCAGGCTTCGGTCCCGTTGTTATGCTTGGCCACGGAAGAGCCTTTATTGAAAGGGTCGTAGTGCAGGCCCACCGCCGAAAGCAGCGGCGGCCCGCGCGACTTGGTGATCCGAATCTTCACCCGCCGCGCCTTAACCGGCGACGGCAGGCGGTGGAGCCGCTTGTATCCCACCGTCGTGCCCTTCGCGACCAGCTTCCCGTCGGCAAACACCTCGTGTTTCATGATCCTCTGTCCCATGGCGATCGCCTCCTGGATTCTCACCACATTGAAGCTGGCGTTCGCCCTCGGCAGGGCCAGCTCGATCCAGTGCCCGCGCCCGCGGTCGCCGTCTTCCGCGGCCCAGTAAGTCCGGTCGTCGCAGTCGAGCACATTGTCTGGCGCGAAGCCGCCGCCCTCGCCGCCTCTCTGGGTGCTGGCCTTGGCAGCGCTTCCCGCCGCGAGGTCGGTGGAGAAGACGCTGTTGATCGCTGCGCGGAAGTCCCTCAGCCTCTGCATGTCGTCGTCGGACACGAGCCCGGTGGAGTTCGGCGGGACGTTGAGCAGCAGCACGCAGTTGTGGCCCACGGAGTTGTAGTAGATCTCCATCAGTTGGCTCACCGGCTTGGCGGTTTCGTTCTTGTGCCAGAACCACCCGGGCCGGATCGATACGTCGCACTCCGGCGGCACCCAGTCCGTGCCCCGTGGATCCCCCGTATTCAAATAGCTGCCGAAAACACACTTTTGTTTTCTGTTACCCATATCGAAAACCTCTCTCTATTCGGAAACCAAAAATGTTTTTGATTTTATTGCTTTCAGAAACATGAGAAGCCGAAATACCTCTCCAGACTGGCATCTCCAATCCTGAGCACGGTACGGTTGACGGTGGACCAGCAAGTGGAGCCGGCGGAGCCAGACTCGTCGCCAACCCAGCGGATGTCGGGGCCGGCGTCGGAAAAGATGTTGATGGAGCTCTGCAGCTGCTTCACCGTCTCGAACCAGTCCTTGAAGTAGTAGTTCATCTTCTTCGCTTTCTCCCCCTTGGCGCCGTCGAACCATATCTCCGATATCCTCCCGTACCTGCAGTTCCATCATCCAGCAAACGGATCCAACAACCACGGCCGGAAGAATGTGCAGATTCGCTCACCTGGTAAGCAGTTCTTGTAGCTGGGCGAGGTAATACTCGTTGTACTCCACTTCCAGGCCGTAGCTCTTCTCGTGGCGGTCCCACGGCGACAGGTAGAGGCCGACATCGATCCCTCTGGCGCTCGCCGCGTCGACGAGTTCCCGGACGACGTCCCCTCTGCCTCCCTTCCACGGGCTCCTGGCGACGGAGTGATCGGTGTACCGCGACGGCCACAAGCAGAAGCCGTCGTGGTGCTTCGCGGTGAGTATGACGAGCGAGGCGCCGGCGCCGGCGGCCGCGTCGACCCACTGACCCGTGTCCAGGGCAGCCGGGTCGAACAGCGCCGGTCTTTCCTCGCCCGTCCCCCACTCCGAGTCCGTGAACGTGTTCATCCCGAAGTGGAAGAACACGATGACCTCGCGGCGCTGCCACTTCAGCTGCGACGCCGACGGGATCGGCAGCCACCGCAGCGGTGGTGCCACCACCTTGGAGCAGGTGTACTGGCATTGTTGAAGCAACAACACTACCCAAAACGACGTCCACCTCATCCTCTCTCTCTCTCTTTCTCTCTGGTCGTGTCGTCCAAGGAGACTTTGGTATCTATCGACCAAGTAGCAGAGGTGGTTACAGATGATGGCGGTAAAGGGGAAGAGAGAGCACGAAAACAGTAATATAGTTCACGGGGTGACACTCTACGGCACGAATATAAATTTATATTAAAAATTTTATAAAATATGATAATTACATAATTTTTTCAATCAATAATAAATATAAAATATTCACTAAATTATTTCCTAATATAATAGATAACGTTGAATATAAAATATTTACTAAATTATTTCCTAATATAATAGATCACATGATCTTACCATTATTGACAGAATAATGATAACATAAATATCAAAATATTAAAAGAATTATGATAATCTTATCATGATTTATTTTTTTCAATAATATCTTTCCTAATAAAATCTGTAAATCATAAAACTACACCATTAGGATAGATTTGCACCAAATCCCGCAAGCGAATCAATATTTTCTTCCTTATTAGTTTCTCTTGTTTATTTGCTGGAAATGCACATACTTTGTCGAATGATAACGATGGAAAGATTAAATAGAGAAAAGATAGAAAGATTAATAAGGAGAGTGACGGTGATGATACATAAAAAGGAGATTTTCATTGGGATCCCCTTTTGTTATTTAGAATCTTCTTTTAAACCTTTTTATTAATTTTAAAGTTTTTTTGGTAAATAAATGTAAATATTCTTAATTTATCACTTAATTTTAATAAAAGATTTTAACTCCTTTTGTAACTTTTTTTTCCTTCTTTGGTTACTTTGTCAAACTATAGTGATGGAAAGGCTAAATAGAGAAAGGATAGAAAGCTTAACGTGGATAGTAATGTTGATAATACATATAGGAGATTTTTATTGGTGATCACTTTATGTTATTTAAAGTCTTATTTTAAAGTTTTTTTAATAGTTTTAAGATATTGCTTTGCAAATAGATATAAATATTACTGATTTATCACTTAATTTTAATAAAAAACTTTAACTACTTTTGTATCATTTTTTCGTTTTTATCCTTCTTTAGAGATGGTTGGAGGAGATGGTTAGAGTTCGATCATCAATACTCACAAGGACGATTGACTTGTGAATCAAATGGACTGTATAAAATAATAATAATTGAGAGATTACGAGAAATAAGAGCACAAATAATTAAAGGGTATTTATTAATAATTGATGATAAAGGGGTATATATATATATATGGTAATTAATAAAATAAAGATCGAGGGGAGGATGTGAGTAGGTGTGGGTTAAACTCATTATATAGTTTTCATGTAAGGCAAATTGAGGTGTATGACCAAAAAAAGATGGAGTGTGTGAGACTTGGGTGACTGTAAATTATTGCAACAATTGATGTACAGAGGAACGACTGCTAAACCGCCCTAACATTATATACACACAATATACGAAGTCCGATAAAAAAAGTAGAGAAAGAAGGAAATGATGGGCGCTATTGCGAGTCCAACAATATATAATATATTGTGTGTATATATTATATACACACAATATATGAAGTCTGATTTGATGTAAGGCTGGACCCTAAAGGGAACCTAAGATTCTTAACCTTTTATCTAAAACATTGTTGGAGTGATTATATATAGATTTCCTTATCAATCATTGATATTAAAAATATTAGGATCAAATTTTGTTTTCACCGCTTAGTAAGAATTTGAAGTTGCTTGTGTGGGTGTCACATCACAATCTAGGGATCTAAGAAAGGCTGGGGAGCTTACTTTGTAGTAATTCTTGAACAAACAATGGTCCCGAAAATTCTCTTTGGTGTCAAGAATCGTACCTTCGGTGAATATAATCCAGAGAGAGAAAAATGCTGCAGTCACCACCGTGCAGCACCTGAACAAAATGGTCTCGGGAAAACTTTTGGGTGTCAATTTATTGGATTTAGGTATCATTAATCTCACCGTCATGAGTAGATTCTAAATATAAAAAGATCTTAAAGCGTACATATATTGGATCCTTATTCTCTTTATCGTAAGTAGATTCTAAGGATAAAAAGATATCAGCAGTGAGCTTACCTTCCGTGTATCATGAGGATTCTTTCCTAATAGTTTAAATTTTTTATATTTGTGGTTACCCTATTATATCATAAAAATTGGTATTGTAGCATCTCATGAGTTCGGATCCTAAATCTATCCCTTTTTTTTTTAATAAATCTTATATTTATCCTTTTATATTATTGAATTAAAAATTTTTTTGATTATCCAACATATTTTTTAGAACCTTTTCTAACAACTTAAACCTTATGAGAGCAACATCTTATTGTCATCTCATAACTAGAATCGTGTATATTCTCGAAAAAAAAAACTTAGGTTTGAGAACATAGAACGGTAATTTTGAAAAAAAATTAAATAATATTTTTTTTAAAATAATCATTCTCCTTTTGTCTGTCACGCCCCTCTGCCTCGTCAACTATCCTCCCCTTATCACTTATGTCTTCGTGCATGGGTTGGTTTCGTTGATTGTCTCTCCTCTATGTGTGTGACACCTCTATGATCCAATAAGAATTGACGTGAATACTCATACTTGTAATCTCTTTGGGTCCGATGAAGATACAAGAGCAATGATAAAAGCAATCTAAAAGAAGAGGAGACGAGTATATATGACGAGAGATGGCTCTGGGTCCGATAGAGACAGGGGTAAGATGATTCTTTTTATGTGTGAAATTTTTTTTAAAAAATTTAAATTTAAGAAAATTTTCTGATAATTCGCCCAATATAAAACGAAAAAAAAAAAGCTGTGGCTTTAATGCGTTCTTACCTATCAAAAAAAAAAAAAAAAAGCTGTGGATACCATCGGTGAGCTTACCATGTTCCAAAAAATTGGTCTCAGAAACGAAGTCTTGGTGTGGATTTCTGTGTTTTTATTCTCACACCGAGTGAGAGGATCACGTGAGCTCACCACACAGCCATAACAGGACAAAACGACTCCAAGAGGAGTTGTCGGCATCAAACACTTGGGACTCGTGCAGTTTTTATTCTCACTCCACGGTGGTGACAGGAATTCACAGACGTCTTCTGCTACCTACGGCTTTCTAATCATCGTGTGTGTTTTTTTACTTGTACCTTCAGAAGTCATATTAACTTCTATTTGATTGAGCAATAGATTGAGTTGCTCTAAGATGGCCCTAAAAAATGATCAATCCATCCTATTCAAATAGCACGAGGTGTGTAGATAAAAGATTCTCTCTGCACATATTACAACTATACTTGACAATTTCGACAATTTTTCACTGTTCTTTTGTCTCTTTTAATTGAATCCTAGTAATGTTCCATCGATAAAATTTGATGTTATTTCTGATTTTAAGTGTTTTATTTTTTTAACAAATTAATTAAATAAAAATTAATTAATTAATATAAAAGATATGATAAGATTTTCTTGGTTTAAGTTATTATTTTATGCTTATATAAAGACACATGCTATCGAGTCATAAGTTTTTTTTTTAATTAATATAATTTTTTTTCTATCTCGATATCTTCTTCTGGATCCTAAATTAGTAATATTTTGTTACAATTATTTTATATGTGATCTTCCCTTTCTTCATATAGGCACGATGATATCCAAGGATTATTCTCAAGAATTATTCTCAGCCAACTATCAAGAAGTTAGAAAACAAAGAAGATTGAACAATTTCGCGGATCCGGAGGTCAAAGTCTTACATATTAGAATATTAGAAAAGTGAGTTGTAGGTAACGAAAGTACAAAGGATGGATACTATACATATGAATAGAGAAGGGAATAACGTGACGTTGAGGAGTTTGCTTTCGCCCAAATAGCCAGAGAGTGTGATCATTCCATCGGCTACCACTCGTGCCAAAGTTCCCGCTTCTGTGGACAGCAACCCACCATTGTATGTTCCACGAGCAAGCCGGGATGACATAACTCGAGAGAGGAGGGATAGATTGACACCTGCAACCATCGACAATGATGACGAAAAAGGTGAACCAATTCTGCTGTTCATGCTCGCTAATTATCATCAAGCATGTCAAAGTTTAAGCTTTTGAGTATTGTGATCACCTAATCATATCTTTTAAGTTGTTATCAAGTCAGGTCATGAGTTCCAATCTTTGCTCTACCCCCACTTTCTCAATATTTATTTAAAAATATTTGTGCAAGTACTCGTTCAATAATTTCATATTAAAGGGGGAAAAAAAAAGGGAAGCTAGATAGGAATAAATACTTATGCAAGAATCTATCTAAAAGTTGGGCTGAATGATCCCATATGTTAGAAGGCACTTGGCGTGTGCAAAAATGCAAGGATGAGATATGGACTATAAATTTCTGAGAGAAAAAAAGTTGTACTTGGTTAACCATCTAAAATTTGGAATTCAAGTTGGACATTTTTCGCTGTCACGGGATCTACTAACATCGATACACACGTTGGTGGCTATTTAATGACTATTTTCTAGTTGAATTGAATTGAATTTATGTGTAAACCATGATGATCAATTATTGCTCTTCTTTATATCCTAAAGGTGCATTTGTACATTCTCCTTCACAAACCAAGTGGTGGGGGTGAATAAAAACCATTACAACAATAACAATAGGATAAATGGGGCCAAGCCGTAGGATCAATGTTAACTTTAGTTTTCCTGAAACTGATCTCACTTAATTCTACATCTTCCTTCTCTCTGTCTGGAATTGTAAATCACTTACTTTTCTCATCCCAAAACTATTGACAATATATTTCTAGTTATGATTATTCTGATTACTTGTTTTACAATATATATACATATATATATATATATATACACATATATATATATACACATATATATATATATATATACACATATACATATATATATACATATACATATACATATACATATACATATACATATACATATACATATACATATACATATACATATACATATACATATACATATACATATACATATACATATACATATACATATACATATACATATACATATACATATACATATACATATACATATACATATACATATACATATACATATACATATACATATACATATACATATACATATACATATACATATACATATACATATACATATACATATACATATACATATACATATACATATACATATACATATACATATACATATACATATACATATACATATACATATACATATACATATACATATACATATACATATACATATACATATACATATACATATACATATACATAT
>LVTN01001826.1:18994-43901 GCA_001649415.1 Musa itinerans | reverse complement strand
GAGAGAGATGATAAAGTAAGTAAAGTTATTATTCTTAGAATAGAAACCTGAGTTATTTAAAAATTGAATGCTAATATCAAAACCTCGACAAACTTTGCTCAAGATGGTCAGAGAAGCCAAAATAATGCCCAAAGCTCAAAAATCATAATATCTATCTAAAGACATGATAGTGAATCTGATTACTTGTTGGTTTGGTAAATATTTTTTGGATCAGTGAGCATAGTGATTACCTTCAAGAACTTCAGCAGCCACAAATGTAATCAATGCCGAGCAAACATATTGTGGCACTACGTAAGAGTTTGTGAATTGGAAGCTCAGTATTACTCCTAAGAAAACCAAAATTTCAGACCCTAACAAGATCTGCCTGTAAAAGGAAGACAAAAAAGATCTAATGTGAGTTAACTACAAAAAAAGTACCTTGAATTGCTGTTACAAAGTAAACTGACTAACAAATAAATATCAAGGACAAAATTCAACTGCTATATGTTCAAACTATCAAGTATCGTAACTCAAAGCAAAAAAAGGAGTTCGATGCAGAGCAGAACCTAAGTTCAATCTAAGATGAGATTGAGCAGCTTGCACCAATAGTTGCTCGCCAAATAGAACACATCTTGAAGTTTATTCTGTAACACTGGCCTAGTAAAGCAAATTTATGCATGAAACATACCTGTCTTCAAACATGTTACTTATATAAGATCCAACAATGGCATTAACCGGAAGAACAGTAAGCCCCAGGATTGCAAGAAATGTTGCAACTGAACTTGTAGACCACCCAAAGTAGTAACTAGTTATGACACTTGACTCCGAGAGTAGTATCTCCATCACATATTTGAGCATGAAATATATCAACAACAGGACCTACATAAGGATAACAAGTTGGTTCATTAATTCTTCAATCATGGATGATAGTTGCACTCATTTATAAACAATGACACAAAATGAGTGAAACAAAAAATCTCCAGAATCAAGTTAAAGATGATGCTATGAAATTCCTAACCTTTGCTGATGGAGTAAGCAATCTATATGCCGAAGCAACTGAAGTTGCAGGTTTGTGAGAGTCTTCTGAAGCTTCTTCCCTATCATTACATTCTTCATCTCCATCTTCATGTTGCTTATGCTCACAACTTTGTAGCAAAGGATGAACAAGGCCACTTTCTAATGCTTCAACCTCCACGCTTCCTGTTCAGGATCAGAAACAGTGACTTTTATCATTAATCTTGGATAGTGTACTTATTAATAGAATAGCAGAAGATTGGTTTGGGTACAAAAAAATTAAGATACTTATCTGAAAATGAAACAACCTTGAATCCTTCTAAATAATTTATTTGATAAAAAGGAATTCTAGAATATAGGTGAGACAACAACTCTGACAATCAGCTACAACCAGATCCCTGTCTGCCAAATTATTCAATGAATTGGGCTCAATCATTTCTTTTTACTATTTTGTACCCTATCAATCTTTATATTTGGTCCCAAATTATCCAACCAGGCATTGCATTCATGTATGGTGTTTTCAATGAGTAGCGATGTAGACCTTCAAGTCACAGGTCACAACATAGTTTTCTTTTTTTTTATCAAGATTGTTACATGCAAGGAACCAATCATGTTAACGATTGAAAACTCAATGAGTACATGAAATTTTCCATGATAACATTGATCAGCTGCATGATATTTTTTAAGATCAAGGGATGTCATAATCAACAGTGATAGCAATACAAAGGCTTTCAGAAAAACCACAAAATTATCAGCAAATTCATTGTCATCCTATGTAAAAGATGGGTCCTTTATTGTCAACCTGTTGAAGCTTTCAAGGATGAGGTAGGTTAATGAAACAAGTACTAGACTTACATTTTACACAAATAATTTGGACCAATATAGATGTGTTTCCTTGACTTGCAGGAGTCTCATCACAAGAATATATCCTGGATCTATCAATTTTGTTCAGTCATATAAATAACCAAAAATCTGACCAAAATTAATGAAACTAATACTAAACCTCAACTAACAACAGCAAACAAATGCAAGTCATAACAAAAACTATATTCAGAAGCAGCTCCTTAGGATGTAAGATCAAACAAAAGTCATGAGGTAAAGATGTGTGATTAATGCTCTCAACAGCTACCAGCAAATTTCATCGAACTGACATGCATTCAAACATCAACTACAGCCAGCACAGGTGTGCAAAAGCAATGATATGGTCATGGCAAAATCTAACTAAGATAGGTAACCCTTTTCTCGGGGATGGAAATCAGTGTATGCCATTTTGTCAGAGGAATAGTGTTGCCTGATCTTAGTCACTCTTCCTAGTACTCTGTTTCTCGAAGAGTAGAACCTAGAAAGCAAATTATTTATTACGTTTTTTTGCTGAGAGATGCATATGATCAGTATATAACTAACATGTACTAGTGAGTGGTCTTAAACAAGGTACAGTAGACTATTTAGACTGAAATGGTACAGTTTCTGTAAATGTACATACTTGGAAGCTGGCATATGCTCATGTATATGCATCATATGCAAGTACATGCAAAGTAAGATGATTCAAGTATAACATACCAGCATCCACATCTGGAGACAAATGTTTTACTTCGTTGTCATGAACTGGCTCTTTGAATGAAATCCACAAACAAATCAAGTATGCTAACCAAGCAAATGACATAACCCAACCAGATAAAGTATCTTGATTAATTGTTAGCGCATATATTTTGAAATTAGTTTGAAGCAAGCCAGCAAGAGCAGGACCGCATGCCATCCCAAGAGCACTTGCACTGACAAAACCTGCAGAAGCCTGCATGCGGATTTTAAGAGGAACACAATCGCTAATGTATCGACGATTAACAGCCCTCGCAGAACCCATCCTGCACATGAGTACATTCATCATAGGAAAGGGATATATGGAGATCATGTTTCATATTAGGTAATAAACAATATGCTCAAATCTGATCCAAAGTTTCTACCTGTAAAATAATTGAACATAAAAGCATTAGTGGTGATACTTCTGCAAGTAAAAAGTTCTACTGAGTATATACCCATGCCTCTAAAACTGAAAAGATCATCATGCAAGGTTTATCACATCATCCAAGGGCTTGGCTCTAAAGAAAGCCCAAAATTGAGATGGCAAATCCATACTACCAAGCCAATATTAAACCTAAATAAAGCTGGTGCTAAATTCCTAACCTAATCAAACTTAAGCAAGAGAGGTGTCTGCCATCATGTAATGCTGCAATGAATGAAAATAAAGGAGGACAACATCATGAGCTGATCCTAAATGTTGGGCAGAGCAGATTTTTGACATAGGATGGCCTTCCCAAATGAATCAAAATTTCATGCCTAATTCTTTGGCAATATTTGCAGCTTACTTGGCTACATCAGGTGAATTAGTTGCTGTTTCATTTAGAGAGGACGATTAAATTATACTGAGAAGCTAAATGTTGTCTACTGTGTTTATATTTATTCTGAACAACACTATCAAAGGGAATAGTATAAAAAGAGCAGAAAACATCTTAGAGGCACAAAGACATGAAGAAACATATCTCTAAACTTCATAAATCCCAAGCCCAAGCAGAAAAAGAAAATATTAAACATATGAATTAAATAGTGACTATTCCTCAAGGTTATTTGAAACTTCGCATAGACAGGTCTGCGAACTCCACTTCAGGTTACACAATGTAGAATAGTTATATGCTGTTTACATGAATGCATGGAGTCAATGTTTATCTGTCTCTTTCATATACTGGTTCTTGGCAACCATAGAGTACTAAGAATATTTACCGATCACCTATCAAACACTTATCAAGCTATTGTGTCTGAAATAACTACATATACAAGTTTCAACAATCACATTGCCTTGACATTCAAGTGCCTAAAAGTCAAGGTGTGCATTGCTAAAATATGATAAAACAGAAGAAAATTCAGATTTTAGAGCAGATAATTCACTCACACATTTCTGTAGTAAGTTTCATGCTCTTTGAAACTAGTATACGATTATAAATCCATAGAATAATCATCATGAAATATAAAGTGAACAATTTTACTTACCCACACAAGAGACGGCCGATGAGAAGAATTGTTAGGGAGTCCAGATCATAAGCCAATGCATATAGAGTATTGCCCAAAAAGAGCACAATGCTGCTAAATACAAGAGGTTTGAAGTATGACCTATTAGACCATGCACTAAAATAAACTGAAGAGAACACTTGTGCAACAGCCATAGAACCAATAATAACCCCACAAACTGTTGCAGCAGCTCCAAGGTGCATTGAGTAGTGATCAGCAGTTGGTACAATGATATAAGTATTAACCATATAAAGGTAGGTGTTAGCCAAGTTCAAGAGAAGAGACATAAAATTATATCTTTTATCATCAACTTGGTCTTCCTCTGAACTAGATGCATCTTCTTGAACAATAAGTGCATGTTGACCCAGATATTGAAGGAAATTCGTGGAATGGGTTAGCTTGTCTACTGATGCATGTATTAGATGAATCACAGGATCCTTAGCCTGATGCAAGAAAGAAAAAAGAACAAGACCAAATATTTTGAATTAGATGTTCATGGAAAGAAAGATATTCTAAATGTAGCTGATGCAATATCAACAGCAGATGCAGGACCAAGGGAAGGCCTGGATTTCAATAGGGATTCTTTGTATTTGATTTTGGGGTTTTACTGGCTTTTAGGACCGTTTGCATGATAAAAAACGACTGATCCTAAGGTAAATTTATAAAATTTTAAATATATGAATAACCAAGATTTAGCAATTGAAATTAAAGAAAAACATACAGAAATAACCAGCAACAGCTCTAGCAAAAGAAAAAAATGAACCACCAAGTAGCATATTCATAAGAGATATATAAAAGAAGGTAATGAATAAGGTGATGGAATTGAATGCAAGGTACTAATAAACCCAAAAGAAGATTAAAATAAAAAAAGAAAAAGAGATACTAAAAAAGAAGAAGATTTTCTAAGATATACTGTGTCTATATCTATGATGTTATCCAAAACTCTGCTTTCTACTTGTAACATAAATTAATCTCCTTTATAATTTGTTTCTTCTTAACTTTCAGTAGTATATCTGTCATGAATCTGCTAGTTGCTGATTTCTCAATAAATTATATCTCAATTGAACTCTGCCAATTAGTTATTATTGGATCATATTGCCTAAATGTGCAGCTATTAAGTCGTCGTTTATTCTTAGATATGAAATATAACTATGTATCCTTGACTTAATACGATTTTATTACTCACATTGATGCTAAACAGAGCCAAAACTAATCTTATTTATGGTAAACTTCAAACCATATGCCCTTCAGCAGAACTCTCTCTTTTAGAACCCCAAATATGCTTTTGTATATTAAACATCACAATGTCAGATGAACCATTTTGGTCTTGCATCTAAGTCCATCAATGATGCTACATAGAATATAAATCATACCATCAGAGTTGTTGAAGGCTGATCATAAATGGACAGATAGCTTCCTTGATGCTCCTGAAGATCTGCAAGTTTACGAGACAATGCTCCCACAACAGCTGCTATTCCCTAATTCAAATTAATGCTTCAGTGAATGTGGTTGATGTGATATAGTGTTTTAATAGTAGAAAATATATCACAACTAAAAGGAAGTCAAGGATGAAAAAAAAGAATGAAAGTTCCTGAAGAATACTGACAAAATGTATTAAGGTAATATTGGACAGATTACCACATGCTTGAAGACTTGCTGCAACTGAGAATAAGGATGATTTGATCTAGTACTTAAATAATAATCTGTGAATTTGTAGCCAAAGCATTTATCAAATTTCTTCAGTATTTTACGAATACCAGTAGCATTCAAATCTAGGAATCTGAGAAGTCTTAGAAGATCATGTCCAACTGCTGCATATGCTTCACGTAGTTCAGATATCTCAGATATATCTGGATGCTCAAGAAGTTTTGTCTGCTGCTTGTCCAACTCTTGAATCCTGCATGCAAGAATCCCTTGTTGTTCCAGAAAAAAGAGGACAGTCTTCTCAATCTGGACATAATAATGAAGAGACCCGATAAGAAATGCAAGTTCACATGGGTGAAAAAAATCGATTCATAGTTTCCTACTGAACATACTCTCTGAGATCTATAGAAGATAACAATAGGAATGCTAAAACCAAGTATTCATAACTAAAGAAACTCAAAAGTACTTTTTCAACCGTATTATCATTATAAAGAGAACAACTTTTTCTATAAACCACATTTGGTTTTAATAAAACAACAGCAACTTTGAACTTCATAATTTAAGTTAGAGAAACATAACTAAAATGTTAGAATCGAGTCGGCACTAAGATGGGGGGTGAATTAGTGCAGCGGATAAAAACGACGATGGTTCGAAAAATCTTCGTTTCGATTAAAACCGATCTCGGTAGATAACTTGAAATTGAATGCTTGTTCGTAAGCATAGTGAAAGCAAAGTAAGGAGGAAGTGAAGCAATAGCAAAGTAAGTAAATGACAATAATAGAAATGCAAACTAATTTATAGTGATTTGGTCGTCGTGACCTACATCCACTCCTGATTCCTCTTCCATCGAGGTCACCGGCTTCCACTACCGATCTTCTTTCAACAGACAAAGATCATCTACCCTTTTATACCCCTCTTTTCCTTTTCACAGGTTTAAGGGACAACCTTTTACTAGCAATCACTCCTCCCTAAATAGAATTCTAAACTTTAGAGGAGGGGATCTCTCAAGTGATTACTACAGCGTTTTCCCACTTTTAAGTTCTCTGTGCTTGTGTGTTAACCAGGGATGATAGGGGTATTTATAGGCCTCAAATGAATTCAAACTTAGAGCCTTAAAGTGTCTCATCCCCAGTTTTTGGGGTATTGGTGGTACCACCGCTTATGCTAGGTGGTACCACTGCCTGACACCCTGCCATTGGGCAGTACCACCGCCTGACATAGTCCCATAGACTGTGCCACGACGATTCCACTTGTTGGGTCACTGTTTAGGCCTTTCACTTGGCCCAACATAGCCCAAACTTGGGCCCAATTGACCCCTAATTGAGTTGGCTCAATTCTAACCCAATTACGCCTAAAACCTATTTCGATCTAGACAATTATTACAAAGCTAATCAAATGTTGTCCGGCATGTCATTGATTTATCGATCATCGTCCTCTCTTGCGGCCTATTGCCCAATCAGCTAGTTGACCTCCGCAACTTCGATTTCTTTGGCATAATTTTCGCTCTTCTTGGCCCGATACCCGAACCCATAGCCCGAAACCAGCTGCCGATACGTCAATCGATCCTCCGGCTCGACGTCCAATTTTCTGACATGTTCTACTCTGGCCCAACATGATTCTTCCTGCTTTAATTGTCTCTCCCTGATCGAAGCTTCCTGCATCACTCAAAACATAGATCAGATCATGAACTTTCTCTTGAGATATTTTTTATTTTATGTGAATCAAGATCTCTTCTTTGTTCTTCTATGTTTCTTTTACCATTTACTAAAGAGGAGATTTTCTATATGAATAATAATATTTCTTATGCATGAATTGAAATCTTTTTCTCCTATGTTTCTTTTTGCTATTTACTAAAGAGAATATCTTTTTCGGAATTCATGACTTAAAATTTCTTTTGAAGATCTTTTATTGTTTGATCTCCTAAGATTTCCTTTTGATTATTTAAGAGGAGATTTGTCAAAATGAATCATGTCTTTTGGTATTTACATGATCTCATCTTTCATGATATGATTTTTCTTTGTATAATTCCTTGTATTCATGAAGTATATCTTATCATCAAATTTTTCTTGATATCTTCCATGTGATGACTTGAATATTTACACCTTTATGTTATTCCCCTCTTTTTGCCTATGACAAAGGGGGAGAAAATAAATTATGAATGTTTGGTACCAACAATCATTAAGTGATAAATGCTTAAAAATATTGATTTAATGTTTGGTATCATGAATGTTTTAGTATCATTCATGGGAGAAATGATGAATATTTGGTATTATAATCAAAATATTGATTTAATGCATGAAGTGATAAATGCTTAAAAATTTTAATGTCTTAGCATCATGAATATTATACCCAAAATGATGTATCATGAATGCTTAAGTATCATGTATGATATGCATATAGTGATGATTGACTTATTTTTGGTATCATGCATGAAGTAAGGATGAAATGTAAGATTTTAAAATTATACATATTTTAATTTGAAACTATAATGATGCATAAACATAATGAAATAAGATTGATACTTTACTTTTGTCATTATTTGAAAATTGATGTAAAGGGAAAAGAATTACAGCGTTGTATTCTTTCATTCTTTTTTATAATGACAAAGGAAGAGAAAAATTGCTAACTTGCACATCACAAAGAGAGGCAAATCTTGCTAGCTTGCTCATATCAAAAGAGAAGCAAAAGTGCTATCTTGCAAATCTCAAGAGAAGCAATGTTTGCTAATTTACACATTTCAAGAAGATGTAAAAATAGGCTTATCTTGCTCATCTCAAAAGATAGAAAAATTTTGCCAACTTTCATATATGAAAAACTTGCTAGTTTGCATGTTCTAAACTTGTTATTTACTATCTCACATTCTTTTTCAAAAACATGCTAGTTTGAACATAGTAAAGAAAAGCAAACATGCTAACTTGCAAAGGAAGCAAAAAATTACACTTTTTAAAAGAGAAGAAAGAACTTGCTATCTTGAACATCACAAAAAATTATTAGCTTGCCTATCTTAAGAAGCAAAAGTGCAAACTTACAAAATTTATAATCTTGCACATCTTTAAAATTAATGATGATTTGGTGATTATGCATGTTGTAAAGTGATGAAAAATTTGCTAGCTTGTATGTTGTAAAACTTGCAATTTTAAAAATTGGCTAGATGCACTCTTTTTTGTTGATGACAAATGGGGAGAAGTATGATGACGATATTAAAATCTATGACATGTTGTTTGGATTCTTGAATTCAAGAGTTCTATCAATATGACATATTGATAGGGGGAGTTTAGTTTAAACTCTGTCATCAATTGATTGTTATCATAAAAAAAAGGGAGATTATTGAATCTCAGATTTTGATGATGAAACCAATTGATGTGTTTATGATCTGATCTGTGTTTTGAGTGACGCAGGAAGCTTCGATCAGGGAGAGACAATTAAAGCAGGAAGAATTATATTAGGCCAGAGTAGAATATGTTAGAAGATTGGACGTCGAGCCGGAGGATCGGTCGACGTATCGGTAGAAGGCTTCGGGCCATGGGTTCGAGCATTGGGCCAAGAAGAGCGGAAATTATGCCAAGGAAATTGGAGTTGCGGAGGTCAACTGGCCGATTGGGCAATAGGCCACAAGAGAGGACGATGCGCCAAAGAATCGGACGAGGCGTCGATGAACCAATGACATGCCGGACAACATTTGATTAGCTTTATAATAATTGTCTAGATCAAAGTAGGTTTTAGGTGTAATTGGGTTGAAATTGAGCCAACTCAATTAGGAGCCAATTAGGCCCGAGTTTGGGCTGTGTTGGGCCAAGTGAAAGGCCCAAACAATGACCCAACAGGTGGAATCATCGTGGCACAATCTCTGAGACTATGTCAGGCGATGGTACCGCCCAGATATAGTCTCCGAGACTATGTTAGGCGGTGGTACCGCCCAGTAGCAGGGTGTCAGGCAATGGTACCACCCAGTGTCAGTGCTGTAGGTGGTGGTACCACTCAGCACAGGTAATGGTACCGCCAGTACCCCGAAAACCAGAGATGAGACACTTTTATAGTCCAAGTTTGAATCCACTTGAGGCCTATAAATACCCCTCTCATCCCTAGTTAATACACACAAGCACAGAGAACTTAAAAGTGGGAAAACGCTGTAGCAATCACTTAAGAGATCTCCTTCACTAAGTTCTAAAGTTTAGAATTCTGTTTAGAGAGGAGTGAGTGCTTGTAAAAGGTTGTCTCCTAAACTTGTGAAAAAGATAAGAGGGGTGTAAAAGGGTAGTTGATCTTTGCCCGTTGAAAGAAGATCGGTAGTGGAAGCCGATGGCATCGACGGAAGAGGAATCGGGAGTGGATGTAGGTCATGACGACCGAACCACTATAAATTAGTTTGCATTTCTATTATTGTCATTTAGTTACTTTACAATTGCTTCACTTCCTCTTTACTTTGCTTTCACTATGCTTACGAACAAGCATTCAATTTCAAGTTATCTTCCGAAATTGATTTTAATCGAAACGAAGATTTTTCAAACCGACGTCGTTTTTATCCGCTGCACTAATTCACCCCCCTCTTAGTGTCGACTCGATCCTAACATAAAACACTGGTAATCTTCAAGCAAACACATGTGCATGACTCAGAACTTCAATGTCCATGGGCTTTGACACTGTAAGGTCAGAACCAAATATAACATAAATTTGAGAATTCAGCTAAGATTCACCAACCACATATGCAAATAAAAATTAATTTTGTCCAAAATAAACTAAAAAGACAACCTGATGGAAGCTAGCTATACATACTTGGTCATCTAGCATCTTTGAAAATTCTTTTAGAACATGGTGACGATCTTCTCTACCTTGCTGCATTTGTTGAACAAACTGCTCAACCATTTTCTTCATCAAATTATAATTAATATAATATCTGGAAATAGTATTAAATGATTAGTCCAGGTGAAACAGTTAAGTATTGAAAACAAAGCTTAGCATCAGTAAACAACAACATCTGACAAATCAAATGAGACTAGAAAAACATAAACAAGAAAAATTCCAATCAACTATAAGTAATTAACTAAAGAATTAGGACCGTAAACATGTGATAGCTAATTCTGCATTTTCTCTGTTACTCATATCAAGCATCAATGGTCCAACCCAGCAAGAAAAAATAGAATGCTTCTCCTTTAAGTACAAGAAACCGACAAGTATTACACTAATACAAGAAAATTTCTGATACCAAACACAAAATGTCATGTATGATTATAAAAATTGAAATCTCCAAGAAATAAAACCATCAGAACAATAATGCACCATGAGGAAATTCTAGGAGTCCAGATAATATTTAATGATACTAACAAGGAAAAAAGTATTAGAACAATGAAAACAAATAAAATGACAGTGCTCTCTGCTAGCCTCAAGACCAACAGAAGGCTAACAGGAGAATCTGAAAAGTCTGGAAACATTGTATTTACAGACTTATGTGCTGCCGTTTGCAGTCAATATTTATTCATTATGTTGTATGTTTAAGTTGGTGGCATATCATCAAGTGTCTATGTTGATGTGATTTCTAGCAAATAATCAACTCATGGATCAAGTAGGTGTAGATTGACAACTGTCTGTAAGGATAATAGAACTACTGTTATGGCCATAGTAGACCACAACTTGATGAGTAAGAAGTGAGAATGCACCCAGCTGATATATGGTTTCTTGCTACCAAGAGCGGACAAAAGTAAGAGTCTCATTTGGCAAGGAGTGCAACTTAATGTAGAACTTACAAAAGAAAGCATACCTTTCCCACTCTTGAACTTGATTAGCCATCAATTTCTTCCCAAAATTAACCATTTTGACAAAATGTGCAAATGAATCTACACTGCAATTCTACAAGATAAAAAAGGAATCAGACTAAAATATAACTTTAGACCATAAAAAACAAGTAAATCAAGCAAAAGATCTATAGGGTCATTCAAATTACACAACTAGCATAGCTCATAGAATCATTCCATTTGGATCATATTCACTCAGTGGTTCTCTGTAACCAAACCAATCTTGCTGCTAGAATCAGCAGTCCCTACATGCTAAAAGAGATGACTTCAATTAAAGAGAATGAAAATGTGGAAGAACACGATGCATACAACATTCCCAACCGAGCCATATAAAGAAGAGAAAACCACTCTCTCAGCCCAAATAAGTCGACAACTTTTCTTCTTACTCCACAAGAGGAAGCCTAAATACTAAATAGCTAACTCCTTCAATCCATCTGTCTCTCTACAGTTACTCTCTGAGATTCATTTGGCAGCACACATGCTCACTCAAACCACAAGAAATCTAAATATAAGAAGGTTTATGAACTACATTCTGCTTCCACTCATCAGTAAAAAATTCTGATGCGTATAATCTTTCTACGGTTGCCACAGGACTCATTGTGAATGTCACCCACCAATTCAACCCAACACCTACCTGATCGTGTTTCTAAAACAATTCCTAAATGGAAATGTCATCGAGAATTAGACATTCAGTTACGGACTACACATGACAGGAGACCAAACAAGCATTCCTGATAAAACTAGAAGAAGAACGATTATATTCTCCTGCAGATCACAAAGGAATCCTAAAAATAAGAAGCAAAAAGATCCTTTTAGCGACAAGCAGTAGAACCAAGAACAAAACACCACGTACCAAAAAGGCAACCGAGAGACCGAAACAGAGCAATTCGCGAACGACCCCAAACTTCGCGGAACCCAAGCCCTGATCCACGAAGAGGATATCGGCCCAAGATTCTACCTAACGAAAGAAAAGGCGCGTAATCCAATCTCGCCGATGCTTTCCCGTACCACAATGCGGCCAAGATCAAGCGGCGAGATGCGACGAATAGGATTTGTCGATGATTCGTCGAGGGTTACGCGAGCAGACGAGTTGCCGTTCTCCCTCACTACTGAGATATGTATTTATAGAGAGCGGGAGAGAGGGAGCGAACGCAGTTCTCGTCATATGGAATTGCTTGCAACAAAAATTGGGGGCCACAAATTATAATGTATTTGACTTCAACATCTTCTTCTATTCTTATACACAACATCTGGGCACGTAATAACTAATAAGAAGCTTGATGATATCATATGATTAATTATATTACCAAATCTAATTGCAAGTCAATATGTTGTTTATTTGAATTGGTAATCTAATTCTTTGATTTGGTCGGTCAAACTATATTGTTGTTATTATTTGATGTGGTCAGATTTTGTTCTCTATGCTACTCCAAAATATAAAAGACATATAAATATCAACAATCAACTTTCCCATCAGGGTTTTTTTGGATGCTTGACCGGGTGATGTAGCATGCCGAATCTGTCAAATGTGGCTTGTCAACCTGATCAATAATCCAAGTTGTTTTCCTCCCAGCTAAAAGGAAGTTGACTATGATTGATGTCAACGCTTACTACCATTGTTGTTGGATTATTTAGTCATCTTTCAATATAGAATAGTTCACCGTTGTTTCCTTGACTTTCCTTTTGGATGACGAGTGAATAGTTTAGTCATGAAGAAATAAATGATTATTAATGAACTGTAGAAGAACTTTGCGCACTTGCGAATGCCTGCTTAATTGGTCCATGCCATGATCCCAACATGATTGGTTATGAGAAGCTGACTCAGAGATAGAGGAACTGATAATGATTATTAGTAAAGATTTTTCCGTTGACTTTGAGGTTTTTCTTCTCCCGTTTGATTTGACTTTGAGATCCATGCAATCGAACGCTCAACTCCCAACACGATCTTGAAGTCAGGCTTCTGTTAATATGGATGTTGGAATGATCAATGGTACTCCCAGCAAACTCACTATTACATTAAAATTGAATGATTCTATTAAGAAAATACTCATATATGGATGAAAATTAAGAGAGGAATAAGAATAATTCCTCAACTAAGAATAGAACGAGTCAAATGATATTTCTTCCGCCATTTGATTTGACTTTAATGGACCAAAAAAAGAAAGCAATAAAAACTGCAATTCCGAGTTTTCCTCGGAGAAAACCTTAAGTTGTGACATAAGAAGAGGAAACTAGAAGAAGAACAAAATTTAAAGACAAGAAGAGGAAGAGGAGAGATCAGCTGATGGCCATAGGAAATCCTTCTATTTGTCTTGTTGTTTTGTCATGAAGATGATAGATCTGCACCTAGAACTCGGTGTAGTTTGCCTGTGTGCTTTTTTTCTTTGGATCTGTGTGCTTATTTTGCAGAGATTACAAGAGCTGAGATCAAAGCAGAGCAAATATAAACATAAAGCTCGTCTTCTGAATCATTCACCGAGTTTACTCGTTCTACAGATGTTGTGGTCGAAGCTGGTGAAGATCCAGAGAAGCGTTGATGCATGGGAACAGCTTCGAGCACTCAGCCGCCGCACGTAACCGAGTTAATGTACATCAGATGCCTTGCCACCTCCTCGTCGTCGTCCTCCGCAGCCGCCGCCTCCTCTGCGTCAGATGGAGTAGCTCCAGAGCGACACGTCAGCGTCAGCGTCCACGTCGTCCCAAATAGAATCTACCAGCGCGCCCTCCGCCATACCGGAGTAGTCGCAGTAGCCCAAATCCATGCCGTCGTAACTCACCATATCAAATGTGACTCCTTCTTGGCTGCCGATCCCATCTTCCAGTAACACTGATGAAGGCGTGGCCGCCGTCGTTATAGGCGACAATGACGGGAATGTACTCGCTGAGCTCTCCATCGTTAAGGAGGATTCAAAGGTAGCGTTGGAGTCCGACGGCGGCCGGAACGCCTCCGCGGCCTCGGCGGCGGCTCGTGCGATGTCCTGGGAGCAGGAGAACGAGGCCGGCACGCGGAGCCGCCATGCCGAGTCCGCGAAGTTGAGGCAAGCGGATCGGCCTCGTAGCATCATCGCCGCGACGTCGTGCGCCCGCGCCGCCATCTCCGCCGTGGGGAACGTGCCTAGCCAGATCCTGGACTTCTTGTTCGGCTCCCGCACCTCGCACACCCACCGCCCGGCGGCCCCCCGCTGGCGCACGCCCTTGTACACCGGATGCCGCGTCTCCCGGAACTTGGTCCGCCCCGCCGGCCGCTTCGGTGGCGCCTCCGACACCGTCGCGTACAGCCACGTCCCCTTGGTACCTGAGGCAGTAGCAGCGGCGGCGTCATCACCAGAAAACGCCTCCATCCCGTGCAGATTCAACTTCTTGGAGAGCGTACGATCCGCGAGTGAAGCAGTGAGTTGCTGATGAGAAGGGGAGAAGGATGCGGAGATATATATAAAGTCGAGGACGGCGACATCGCGATGGGGCACACGGGGTGGAACAGTTGGATAAAGCCGGGCGGCGAGGGACCATTTTTAATGCGTTATGGGCGTGGTAGGGAAGTAGGTAACGGGACGTGGCGTGTGGCCAGGAGATCCTGGTGTTCTTCTGGCTTCGAGTACCACAAGCTAAACGATATAGTACTGGTTCAAAGGGTGGGCGGCTTGACTTGTGGAGACGACGGGGACGCTGCTTCTCCTCGACTCAGCAAAGTAGGTGGACCCAGAAGCCATCAACCAATCACATGAGTCCACATCGGTGCCGGCGCCACCCGTCCTGTGATAAGTACGACACCGACTTTTTGGCAGCAGCGCCTCATGTTCATTATAGTTTCATGATTTGACTTGATGTGATATGGAACGTAAAGATCTGCTGCTGCTCGTTGAGTGTCTGAGGAGAAGAGCCCACGTTGGTGACAGTTAGATTTCAGTTGGGCCACCGCGAGCGACAACGCGGCTTGGGGTGGCGTGGGCGGTGGTGGTGGCGGTTGGGGAGGAGTCGTACGCGTGCAGCCCACCGACGCTGCCTCAAGAAACATCCTCCGTAGCTTCACCCACCGGCAACCCTGCATGCGGTGGGCTCACTCTCTTACGTCACCTACAACTCCAGATCCGCACGGGGAAGAATAAGAAGAGATGGCTCAAACGGAGACATATATGAGTTCCATGTGAACATTGACAACGCCAAAGTTCGTGCAACAAATCTTTGTTTGACTTTGTTCAGGGGGGGTTTCGGTGGCCCTCCTTGTTTACGAAGCAGTGAGCTGTTACCGCACGAGGGAGGAGGACGAAGAGCGGAATCTGATCTTTTTTATTGTTTTTGGGAGAAGGAAAGGGGGATCCGAGTTGTTGGATGAAGCAAAGTGACCGGGCGGCGCCCCTTGGTTCAGGTTGCATGGGCCGTGGCTCGGGACACGTCTTGGGAGACCGGGACGGTCGCGGCCGTCGTTGACCGACGACCTGTTAGCCTTTTACAGGTAGGAGGGTACGTGACTCGACTCCCCCCTCAAGCTACCACGATTCAATAGTCAAATTGTGGGCGGGCCTCGCCATCGATGCATGGGGACCCAAATTGTAATATAAGATTTATTATCAACGCAATATAAGATTTATTATCTAATAGATTTTAGTTTGTATATTTTATTTTTCTTGTAGATATATTATAATTTTTTAAAATCAAATTATTTGATATGTTGTACTTATAGTTGTTATATATTCAATATCAAAACTTAGAGAGAAACATACTCTTGTTTTTTTGTTGTGCATAAAATGACTTCTAACCCAGATTAAAATAATTTTAATAATCATCTACATAACTAACTTAATCACTATTAATATAAAAATATAATTTAAAATTTTTTATCTACTCATAGTGATATCATAATTGAGATTTTTTTAATGTATTTAAGAACTCTTTTGATTGTTCTAAAGTGATGCTTCTAGGGCTGTGTATGAATCTAGACAATAAACTAATTACAAACTTGATATTTGGCATTGAATGTATAAGATAAATTAGCCCTTCAATTAAGCTTCTAATTGACTCTCATCCTTTTTAAATTTTATCATCTAACATAAGTTTATCATTTTTATTCATTGGAGTACTCACTAGCTTACAAGCTATATTTTCAATAAATTTTTATTATATTTTCTTGAAATAAAACAATTATTTTCATCTTGAATAATTTTCGTTCCAAGTAAATAAAAAAGCCCTAAATAAGTTATTTCAAATTCTAACATCATATTTTTCTTAAATTTATTAATTATATACATCTAATTTTTAGTATAAATCATATCATCCACATATAAATACAAATAGATAATAAGAATTTTCATACCTTAAGCTTTTATATATATGGTTGGTTCACTTAAACATTTTTGAAAGTTGTGTTAAAAAAATAATTATCGATTCAAATATACCATGCCCTTAGTGCGTATTTTAAATTGTATAATACCTCCTCTTGTAACTTTTCATTCGGAAAGATTGATTTAATAACAAATTGATAGACTTATCATTTTTTTCTAAATTACTAATGCTAACACAATTATAATTTTATCAATTTTATAATTAAAAAAAAATTAAAAATTAATATATAAAATTTGAGCATACCCCTTGCCAACTAGACATGCTTTATGTTTTTGCAACAAGTCATTAGCATTAAATTTTAACTTGTAGACATATTTGAGTCTAATAATTTTTTCTAAGAAAAAATTATTAGCTTTCAAGTCTTATTTTATTCAATAACTTGTAATTCGTCATTTAATACCTGCACCCATTTTTCTTTCTAAGCTATACTTTAAGTGATAGAATGACCATCTAGATTGTCAGTAAAAGCCATTTAGTTTCTCTTGGGTGTTAAATCAATGGAGAGAAACTTGGCTCTAATATAAACTGTTAGGACCGTTTCGACACTAAGGGGGGGGGTTGTGGGGGGTTTGAATTAGTGATTTCGATAAAACGTCAGTTTGAAAACTTTTGTTAATGAAAATAAATATTACATATGTGCTTGACTTAGAATAAGTATAATAAGTAGTTAAATCAAAAAGCAATATCAATGAAGGGCAAAAAGTAAATGCAAACCGAGTTTATAGTGGTTCAGTCATCGTGACCTATGTCCACTCCTGATTCCTCTTCTTTCAATATGCGAAGACTAACTACTCTCTTATAATTGTTTTCTCTTTTCAATAGGTTTAGGAGAGAACCTTTACAAGTCTCACACCTCTCTTAGAATAAGCCCAAAACTTAAAGTAGAGAAGGACGGACACTTAACACTTTTCAAAACTTTACAACTCAAAATCACTAGGTTTTTCATTCACTTTTCTTGCTTTCTCAAGCAGGATAGAGTGGGGTATCTATAGGCCCCAAATGACTTCAAAACTAGAGGCAAAAAAGGTATCATCTTGGATTTTTGAGATACTAGCAATACCACCATTAGTACTGGGCGATATCACTGCCTAGTAGACTAACAACTAGCGGTACCACCACCTAGTTTGGGCGGTACTATCACTAGGCTTTATGGGAGACCATGTACTAGTGGTACTATCGCCAGTCTGGGCTATATCACTATTAGTCTAGGCTGTACCACCGCCTGACACTAGTGGTACCACTATCGGGTATTAAAAAAAATATACACTTCATACGTTCCACCTCATATATAGTACCATCGCCTAGTCTAGCGATGCCACCAACTCAGCCCTATATCAAGCCCAATGAGCCCCTAATTGAGTTAGTATGGTTATACCTAAAACTAACTCAAATTATGACCTAACTATGATAATTAAGACCTAAAAAATTATAAGACAAGAAATCTAAGTTGTTCGACATGTCATTGGTTCATCCGAACTCCTGACGAACTTTCGATGCGTCGTCTGAACCTTCGGCATATCGCTTAATCTATCGATATGTTGACTCTCGCAACGTCTGATCTTAGTGCTATTGGGAAATCTTGGGGAAGACATCACATGTGCAGCGGAAGAACAAGAAAATAAAATCTCCAATTTTTCAAACAGATGTTCGTCGACGTGCGAAGATTGGTGCACACAAATCTGTAAAATAAACTACATATAGAATAGATTGTGTTACCTAGGAAGATCGTATATTCCTGTTTCCTTGCAGATCTTTAGGAGAGGGTGAAGGAGGTCAAGCGTCCTCCTCTCTAGCGATAATCCACACAGCAGGACTGTGACGACGCTCCTCAAAACTCCTGGCCTGCTTTGAGGTGGAGAGGGGGAGGAGAATAGGAGAGGCAAGCAAAGGCTCTAGCCTATGAACCACTGAATCTCTCCTATTTATAGAGGTCCCTTGTCAAACACTAATGGATCCTCCCCTATTGGGTATTGGATCTGCATCCAATTACCCAAGCCTCTTAGATTAGTGGATCTATATACAATAATCTCTCATGGGCTTTTATTGGATCTTGTCCATATGATCCAATAATTCAGGGGCTTATTGGATATCCAATAAGATAGGGGCTCCATCGGATATCTCATATCTGAACCTCTACTCATCGCAATGCCTACCATATGTGTGTGACCCTCTAGGCCCAATATCGAGTTGGCCGTAAGTCATACTTGTTAGAACCCCTTCTGGCTCAGTGAATTATTATCTCCATAATAATTCACTCGACTCATTGACTACGGACGTACTAGGCCACTACACCGCACTCCCCAAACGATATAAGGGTATCCAATCAATTGGACCCGTTTTTCCTCAGTTACCGTGTATCTATAGTCCCTCATCCATCTAATATCCCAGAGACCGTATATCGGGCATGGTGCTATAAGACTCATACGGTTTTTACTCGAGTCTCGCTCTAATCAGATTCTTCCGAAGAACTCTTTCTCTCTCAATCCGAATGACCCTGGCCAGGGATTTGTCTAAGCAAGAATACATGAGATATTCCTCTCATGACGCTGAGAGTGGATGATCCTCTATCGACACTAATAGCCCTCGTAAGGTCGACTGCCACTCCCAATGACTAGTTGTACTAGATCTGAGACATCCAAACTTATAAGTCCGGTATCAAAGAGTGGAGCACTCATATAGGACATCCTTGGTGTCTCAAGTCTAAGGACCAGATACACCACTAGGACTACGGAATTACTGTTTGACAATAAGGCATCATCAACCATCCAACATTCCGTAAGCAGATCAATCAGTAAACTCATTCTCTAATGAGCACCTGTATTGTATCCCTAATGTCCCCACACGAGCAGCTATGAGACTAGTTACATCCATCAAATGGACGGATATACAGTACACCAGTCTGTCCGGTTATCTCGATGTCCCTCTCGAGTAACCTATGATCGGGATTATTTAGGATCTGTGTTTAAAGGTGAATCGATCTCATTATCGTGATCTCATCACGATCCGATTCCTATTACACAAATCTAAGGACATCACAATATATACATGCATATATGCAATAATCAATATAAAGTGATAAATGCCAAAATATAATAAGCAAAAAGATTCTGTGTCAAATCACACGTGCCATCACTCACATGATTGGCTTGCTGGGCACCTATGACTAGCAATCTCCCACTTGACCTAAAGCCAATCACCTATGTGTCTGATCCTTATCAGACCCTTGTGATGCTCAAAGACAATCTGAGACGACGGCTTTGTTAATGGATCTACAATGTTATCTTCGGATGGAACTCTTTCCACTACTACATCTCCTCAGGTCATGATCTCTCTAATAAGTTGAAACCTCCTCAGAACACTTCTGATGAGACCCGGGTTCCCTTATTTGAGTAATTGCCCTGTAGTTATCGCAATATAAGGAATCAGCTCATCGCTATTTGGCCCAACTTCTAGATCTGTGATGAACTTCTTCATCCAAACTCCCTCCTTTGCTGCATCTACTGTAGCAATGTACTCCGCCTCTACGGTTGAGTCAGCAGTAGTATCTTGCTTGGAACTTTTCCAACACACTACTCCTCCATTTATAGTGTACACATACCCCAAATTTAACTTGCTATCATCAACATCAGACCGAAAACTTGAGTCCGTGTAGTCTTCAATCCTAAGGCTACTACTTCCATATACTAGTAAAAGATCTTTAGTTATTCTTAAGTACTTAAGGATACACTTTATTGCTTTTTAGTGCTCCAAGCCTGGATCCGCTAGATACCTGCTCGTGACACTCAGAGCATGCGCTATATCAGGCCTAGTACATAGCATGACATACATGATAGACCCTATTGCTGAGGCAATAGGGTATCCTATCCATGTTTGCCCTTTCTTCAAGAGTCTTTGGGGACATACTCCTAGAAAGCGATATCCCATGTCTCATCGGTATGAGAGATCTCTTGGAATTTTTCATGCCAAAACTTTTGACAATGGTTTCTATATACTTGGATTGGGACAAGCCAAAGCATCTTCTTAGATCTATCTCTATAGATCTGAATCACCAAGATATAGGATGCTTCCCCTAAGTCCTTCATGGAGAAGTATCTAGATAACCAAGTATTTACTGTGGATAATATTCCTATATCATTCCCAATGATCAGGATATCATCCACATATAATACCAAAAAGGTGATGGCGCTTCCGCTTACCTTTCTGTACACACAAGGCTCATCTTCGTTCTTAACGAAGTCATAAGATCTGATTGCCTCATCAAATCTTATGTTCCAACTTCGGAAAGCTCGCTTTAGTCCATAAATGGATCTAAGTAACATGCACACCTTATCTGGGCAGTCCTTGGACACGAATCCCTCGGGTTGTATCATATATGTAACATCTCCCATTTGAAAAAAAATATATATATATATGCTTGTTTGTAAATATGAAGATTAGCTAATAATTCTTTTATAATAAATAATTTTATATTATAAATTTGATATAATTTATGAAAGATTCATATATCAGTTAAAGAAAAAAAAAAATAGTGGACATGTGTCACTAGCTAACCTAAGTGTGGTGCCACCCATGTTGGTTCTATGGATGACACATAAGCCCCTTTCATGTATGCATGACACATTGCAACCCTTGTATTAGCCAAATCCAAGTAATTAGAGTAATTAGATGAGAGATTAAAGAAAGAAAACTTAAGTTTCTGCAACCAACATTAGTTTGAGAAGAAGAAGGCCGCCGACCGATTGCTGTAGGCATAGTGCTTGCGCATGCGCCGGCACTGTGCTGCCTGGCTGCGGTTGCCACTGCAGGTGGTTGCAGGCACGCAGATCGAGGGCAGCAACTGTTGCTGCCCTTCCTTGCTTTTGTGTCAATGATTTTGACGTCAAAAATTTCTCCAAAACATAACACACGAAGTTTAAAACCAATCTATCGCACGAACAACTTGGCTCTGATACCACTGTTGGGAAATCTTGGGGGCGACATCACATGTGCAGTGAAAGAACAAGAAAATAAAATCCTCAATTTCTCAAAAAGATGTTCGTCGTCGTCCAAAGATTAGTGCACAAAAATCCATGAAACAAACTGCATTTAGAATAGATTGTGGTACTTAGGCGGAAGAACAAGAAAACAAAATCCCTAATTTCCAAAGAGATGTTCGTCGTCGTGCGAAGATTGGTGAGCAAAAATCCACGAAACTTAAAATTACGTATAGAGTAGTTTGTGTTATCTAGGGAGATCGTATATCCCTGAATCCTTGCAGATCTCTAGGAGAGGGTGAAGGAGGTCAAGCGTCATCCTCTCTAGTAGTGATCAACACAGCAGGGCTGCGACGATGCTCCTCAAAACTCTAGACCTACTCTAAGGTGGAGAGGGGGAGGAGAATAGGAGAGGCAAGCAAAGGCTCTAGCCGATGAACCACTGAATCCCTCCTATTTATAGAGGTCCCATGTCAAACCATAATGGATCCTCCCCTATTGGATATTGGATCTGCATCCAATTACCCAAGCCTCTTAGATTAGTGGATCTCTATCCAATAATCTCTCATGGGCTTTTATTGGATCTCGTCCATGAGATTCAATAATTCAGGGGCTTATTGGATATCTAATAAGATAGGGGCTTCGTCGAATATCTTATATCTGAACCTCTACTCATCGCAACGCCTACCATATGTGTGTGACCCTCTAGGCCCAATATCGAGCTGACCGTGAGTCATACCTATCAGAACTCCTTCTAGCTCAGTGAATTATTATCTTCATAACAATTCACTCGACTCATCGACTACGGACGTACTAGGCCACTACGTCGTAGTCTCCAAACGATACAGGGGAATCCAATCCATTGGACCTGTCTGTCCTTAGTTACCATGTACCTATAGTCTCTTATCTATCTAACATCCTAGAGACCATATATCGGGCATGAACATCATTATCGTGATCTCATCACGATCTGATTCCCATTGCACAGATCGAAGGACATCACAATATATACATGCATATATGTAATAGTCAATATAAAATGATAAATGTCAAAATATAATAAGCAAAAAGATTCCGTGTCAAGTCACACGTGCCATCACTCACGTGATTGGCTTGCTGTGCACCTATGACTAGCAAGTGCAACATCTGATTCTTTTGGCCCAATGCTTGATCTTTGACTCCGGCCCAAAGTCTGATTCTTCTACTTTAATTATTTTGCCTTTTTATGATCCAAGTTAGACCTACATCACTTTTTTGAAAATGTTGATTAGATCATATACTCATCAATTGATTCTATCATCAAAATATGAGATTCAACACTAACGTAGGTAGGACAGCCCAAATCTTAACAACCTTAAGATCGAACTTCTTTCCTTTCCATATCTCACATGATGTAGATGTTGGTTATAGGTACCCTATAAGCCAATCACGTGAGTGATGACACGTATGACATGATACAGATTTTTTTTACTTATTATATTATTTAACATTTTATCACTTTATATTTTTGTTGCTTGAATATATTATGATGTCCATGGATCTGTGCAATGGGAATCAAATCATGATAATGAGATCAATTCGCCTTTAAATACAGATCATAAATAATCCCGGTCATAGGTTACTCGAGAGGGACATCGAGATAACCAGATAGATTTGTGTACTGTATACTCGTACATATGATGGAGATGATTGGTCTTATAGTTGCTCATGTGGGGACACTAGGGATACAGTGCATGTGCTCATTAGAGAATAAGTTCACTAATTGATCCGCTTATAGAGTGTTGGATGGTTAATGATGCCTTATTGGCAAACAACAATTCCATGATCTTAGTGGTGTATTTGGTCCTTAGACTTGAGATAAAAAGGATATTTTGTATGAGTACTCAACTCTTTGATACTAGACTTATAGGCCTAGAAGTTTCAGATCTAGCACAACCGGTCATCGGAAGTAGTAGTCGACCTTACAAGAGCTATTGAGTGTCAATAGAGGATCATTCGCTCTCGGTGTCATGAGAGAAATATTTCACATGTTCTCGCTCAAACAAATCCCTAGTTAGGGTTATTCGGATTGAGAGAAAAAGAGTTCTTCGGGAGAATTTAATTAGAGCGAGACTCGAGTAGAAATCGTATAGGCCTAACAACACTATGCCTGATATACAGTCTCTGGGGTATTAGATGGATGAGGAACTATAGATACACGATAACTGAAGATAGACAAGTTCAATGGATTGGATTCCCCTGTATCATTTGAGGACTACGACGTAGTGACCTAGTACATCCATAGTCAATGAGTTAAGTGAATTATTATGAAGATAATAATTCACTGAGCTAAAGAAGTTCTCCTAGGTATAACTTATAGCTAGCTTAATATTGGGCATAGAGGGTTACACACATATGGTAGGTATTGCGACGAGTAGAGGTTCAGATATGAGATATCCGTTGGAGCCCATATCTTATTAGATATCCAATAAGTTCCTTAAATATTGGATCATATGGATGAAATCAAATAAGAGCCAATGAGAGATTATTGAGTAGAAACCCATTGCTAGTCGTAGGTGCCCTACAAGCTAATCACGTGAGTGATGGCATGTGTGACTTGACACATAGTCTTTTTGCTTATTATTATTATTTGGTATTTTATTACTTTATATTGCTTGTTGCTTGAATATATTGTGATGTCCATGGATCTGTGCAATGGGAATCGGATCGTGATGAGATTATGATACTGAGACTGATTCGCCTTTAAACACAGATCATAAATAATCCCGGTCATAGGTTACTCAAGAGGGACATCGAGATAACCAAACAGACTAGTATGCTGTATACCCATCTATATGATGGATGCAGTTGGTCTCATAGCTACTCGTGTGGGGATACAAGGGATACAACACAGGTGCTCATTGGGGAATGAGTTCACTAATTGATCTGCTTACGGAATATTGGATGGTTGATGATGCCTTATTGTCAGACAATAATTCCATCGTCCCAATGGTGTATTTGATCCTTAAACTTGAGACACCAAGAATGTCCTGTAAGAGTACTCCATTCTTTTGTTAGGATCAAGTGTGGCACTAAGAGGGGCGGGGGGGGGGGGGGGGGGTGAGAGTT
>LVTN01001825.1:33129-55295 GCA_001649415.1 Musa itinerans | reverse complement strand
ATAAAAAAAAATAGAGAAGATATTTTAAAACTAAAACACATATTAAAGTTGATAAGTTATAATCTCTCTATCTCTATTTCTTTTTTCCCGCTATCTCATCACTCCTCTTAATTTTATTTGTAAAGCATTATATTTGTCCTTTATTAGTCTAACAACTATGATAGAAGTTCTTATCAATTATTAAATTAAAATCTTATTTGATAATAAAATTTAATTGAATAGTTATTATAATGTTCGAATAAAAACATGTACGCATGAGTTGGAGAATGGGATGACACCAAGAAATACCACATCAAAATTAAAATCCCTTTTATAAATCTCATAGAATAATAATAATGACCGATCACTTGGAGATATTGTAAATCTAGATGATGATCATTCAAAAATTAATATGTAAACTCATAGTTCCGATTTGATTTGATGGTAACATGATAATCCAACTGGCTAGTGGCTAAACTCCAATAAAATCCATCGAGTTGCACTTTTGGAGAAAGATTTGTTTTCCCACGTCTCCCCATATTTTGTTTGAGAATACCAACTAAAAAGAAGATAATCTTTCTTGTAGACTATCTATAATATATAAATTACAATATAAATAATTTAAAAAGGAAAGAAATGGTGTAATAAGATGTGAATGAATCCCTAAGTAGAACAAAAGCTCAAAAACGTTGTCATCCTACTCGACTTCTACTACTACCGTAAAAGCAACGACAACCCAACCGCTATAACGGTCGAAGCCAACCCGTCCCGCCACCGCCGCGCAGGCGCTCCACCGTTCGTCTCCGGGCTGCTGGTCGACGGCGCCGATGGCATCGTGCCTCGGTAGTTCGGGTTGCTTCCGTACAAACTCTGTATCCCCTCGACGTCGTCGGTCGTCAGCTCCACCTTCCTAGTCCGTGTCTTGATGGCCGGGTACATTATGGCGTCGGCCGCCGCCGAGTGGCCGAGTCCCAGCAGGTGCCCGATCTCGTGGACCGCCACCGACTCCAGGTCCACCGCCACGTCCGAGCTGCCCTTCGTCATGTCCCCCTCGGCCACCCACGCCTCCGCCGCGTCCAGGTGGAGCCGCCCGTCCGTCGGCGAGAAGGCGTGCCCCAGCGTGCCCAGCACCCCGTCGAACGGCTCCCCGTCCCCGTGCGCGCCCCGGTAGAAACCGATAGTTATGTCGGCGTCCGCCGCCGAGTCCGTCTCCTCGAACGTCAGCGTGGTCGCGGCGGACCACCGCCCAAAGGCGCCGGCGAAGACGGCCTTGAGGACGGCGCGGTCGATGGGGACGTCGGAGGTGGCGGTGATGGCGTACTTGAGGTTGCGGCGCCAGAAGGGCCAAGTAGGAGCGTCCGGGAAGTAGGCGTACAGGTTGCGTCCAGGGAGGGCCGAGGAGCCGTTGACGAAGTCGGCGACGCCGCAGCGAGAGGCCATGAGCTGGTCGACGGTAGGCTCGTCGATCTCGCCGGTGGCGTTGAGGCCGAAGAAGCGTTGGTAGGACCGGATGGCGATCTCAAGTGCGTCGTCGAAGGAGTCGGTGGAGTTCATCGACGAAGTAGGGAGGTAGCCGAAGTGCTTGAGATAATGCTTGAGGCCGGCGAGGCCGGGCTTGTCGTCGCCGCGGTGGCAGCCGGATAGGTTCCGGAAGGGGAGCCAGGGGTTAATGGTGGGCGGAGGCGGAGGGAAGAAGAAGGTGGAGGCCGAGAGCGGTGAAGCCGGCAAGAGGAGGAATCCGGCGACGGCCGCAAGGAGGAGGAAAGAGTTGGAGGAAGTCATGGTTTTGGGCTTTGGTATGGAAGGACGGGAGAGTAGTTTGGAAGATTACTTCTAATCACTCACGAAGCCTATATTAATTTCAATGACCAAAGAAAGGAAGATATGGCTTATGGCCTATAGTGTCTGCTGTTGTGGATGTATGATGCGGGAAACGTGTACAAGTCAATCAATCAATTATTATTATTATAATATATATATATATATAGAGAGAGAGAGAGAGAGAGAGAGAGAGAGAGAAAATCTAGCTGCGATTAAAATATTAAGAATAAATAGATTTTGGTCATTTAGGTAAATGAATAAACCAGATGTCCCTTCTAGAATCATAAAGTCATTGTCAGTGGGATTAGGTGTCCTACCTCTAATATGTTGAATTAGAGTTCAAGTTGGCTAAAAGTGGATGAGCTACAAGTAGAATGTTTTGCAACTTAAATAAATGAGAGGGGATGTGGCCACTGCTACCTCTTTCAAAAGAATTAATTTTTTTTTTTTTTTAAACACCGGTCAGACCAATGTATAATTGGCTGATACTTGTCGATCTAATCAAACACTAATAATTGAATTTCTTACTTGATGGGAGGACAACATGTGCCAATCAGATACCTTAGTACACGTGGTCATTGACCTCGTTTTTATGATTAGACCATCTAACCACCAAGGAACCGACCGTATATCGACCGGCCATTGGAGCCTTCTCATTCTTCTCCATGGATTGAAGGCATCATCTTCTTCTTCTTCAGATTATATTATGCGCACATAGCTTACTGTGACTATTCCTTCAGAACAAGAAAATAAAGACAAATTGGTGGTATGCATTTGGATACCATAATCAAAAAGCAATCATTACCTATGAATCTCTTTTTTTGCCAGCTATTGAAATGGTGGAGCTTCTACTTTGTGATGCTTCATCCTATCCTTGACACACTGTTCCATGTTGATGAGGCAAGATTTGCTGTTGCATCAAATCAGTAAAAATTGTAGGTGAAGGCGAACTAAATGGCAACAGCATTTTAAATGGCCATTTTCTGCCCAGCACATAACAGGTAACTAATATGCAGCATTACAACAATAATAACCTAACAAGGCAAAGAGTTACAAAGCAGATGAGAAGCACTGTTCTGGCAAGAAGAGATCTATTGTGACTTAACAACTGTCTGTATATATTACAAGAAAAAGAATTACACCCGTCATAGTGGCGATTTCGTTGGAATACCAGGATGACGCGGAAACCTTTTCGGCGTTGCACGGTCTTTCAAACAGATAACAGTAGTTCTTTGTCCTTTTGGGCTATGTGATTCCACTGGAAATGACAATAACACTAGTTAGAAATTGCTGATAACTCACAGGACAATTTTACTTGTAATTGTAGTTGCATTTTCCTAGCAACAACACAAAGGAAGTTACAAACAAATTATGATATCAGCAAGAAACAGACTATCGCCCCGGCCTATCTCACATGAACAATGGGAAAGCGGCTCCCAGAACTTGAAATATGTACCATGATTCGACAGTTGAAAGAGAGATTGAATTTCTAGTCCAAAAATTTAGAAAGAAATAAGAGAACATGAGGCAGCTCCGCAATCATGCCCCTAAAGCAGATTTTTGCAGCATATGAATTGATAATGCCAAAAGAACTTCCACGCAAAGACTCAGATGATAAATTAAATCTCTTTTCCAGTATTCTAGGGCTTGAAGCTGCAAAATGAGATGTTTTATCAAATGACTGATCAAGATGTTTTTCTCAGTCCATACCCTTGCCGCTTCTTCTTGGAGGATGATTTTCTGTTTGGTACTAAGTCCATGTCAATTTATCAAGTCAAGATCATAATGGATATACCAAGCCAATATGAAAAAATAAAAGTGGTCATCAGAAATTCAATTGAAAAGTTGTAAGAGATGAGGATAATGAAAATGATAAGAATGAAAGGCATGTCAATCACAAAGTAGAAATAATGAACCACATCACAAATGTTTGTTTAAGCTATTCCAGCAGCTTCTTCACTTCCCGCAACAAAGGTCCATCTGATAGACCAGTCTATTTAAGCCCTCCTTCTCAAGGTGCATTTGTGTTTTCTATAAGCATGCAAGTTCAAGATCGAATGCAGCTTCTACAGGTGGGGGGAAAATGATGCTACCATGTCAGATAAATGGGATTTTTGGAAGATGACATGTCAAACTTATTGTATCTCTTTGGTGAAAGTGAACTATGGCTTAAGTTGCCTAACTCATGTTTCAAACTGTTTTAAACATCTCTTTTTTAAATGAAAGGCATATTAATCCCAAAGTAGAAATAATGAACCACATCACGAATGTTTGTTTAAGCTATTCCAGCAGCTTCTTCACTTCCTGCAGCAAAGGTCCATCAGATAGGCCAGTCTATTTAAGCCTTCCTTCTCAAGGTGCATTTGTGTTTTCTGTAAGTATGCAAGTTCAAGATCGAATGCTGTTTTCTGTAAGTATGCAAGTTCAAGATCGAATGCAGCCTCTACAAGTGGGGGCAAAATGATGCTACCATGTCATATAAATGGGATTTTTGGAAGATGACATGTCAAACTTATTGTATCTCTTTGGTGAAAGTGAACTATGGCTTAAGTTGCCTAACTCATGTTTTAAACTGTTTTAAACATCTCTAAGACTCTTTAAATGAAAGGCATATTAATCACAAAGTAGAAATAATGAACCACATCACAAATGTTTGTTTAAGCTATTCCAGCAGCTTCTTCACTTCCCGCAACAAAGGTCCATCTGATAGACCAGTCTATTTAAGCCCTCCTTCTCAAGGTGCATTTGTGTTTTCTATAAGCATGCAAGTTCAAGATCGAATGCAGCCTCTACAGGTGGGGGGAAAATGATGCTACCATGTCAGATAAATGGGATTTTTGGAAGATGACATGTCAAACTTAATTGTATCTCTTTGGTGAAAGTGAATTATGGCTTAAGTTGCCTAACTCATGTTTCAAACTGTTTTAAACATCTCTAAGACTCTTTAAATGAAAGGCATATTAATCACAAAGTAGAAATAATGAACCACATCACAAATGTTTGTTTAAGCTATTCCAGCAGCTTCTTCACTTACCACATCACAAAGGTCCATCAGATAGGCCTGTCTATTTAAGCCTTCCTTCTTGAGGTGCATTTGTGTTTTCTATACGTATGCAAGTTCAAGATCGAATACAGCCTCTACGAGTGGGGGCAAAATGATGCTACCATGTCATATAAATGGGATTTTTGGAAGATGACATGTCAAACTTATTGTATCTCTTTGGTGAAAGTGAACTATGGCTTAAGTTGCCTAACTCATGTTTTAAACTGTTTTAAACATCTCTAACTCTCTTTCAATAAATTCACCAATATATGTTTGTCAAAGTGAAAAACAGCGTACATAAACCTGTGCACAACTCTAAGATGGAAGCACCCATCAACTGAATTGCTTTCCCTGCGCTTTTGACTTCTTCCTGCACAAAACATCAAGCAAGACATGACCTATTAAGAAACAAAGAAAAGAAAATTACTTGTTGATAGGAATGCTTAAGTCGAGCCTTTAATGACTAGAACCAATGTCAATAACTCTTATTTGACCAAATTTGAGAGGTTCTGTCTGCAGTCACATCACCTTCTAGTTTAAAACTTGAGAAATTAAGTTTCAAGAATTTTTGTCAACTTTATAAAAAAACTCTACTTACTGTTTGTTATAAAGAGGATGCACAACCTATTACTCGCTTTTACCATGAAACCCCATCCAATGAAAAGATGGAATTTACTAGGCTTGCCATAGAACTCCAATGGGGCTTGCTGATTCACTTGATAGATTATTTGACCTATACCCACCCTGAAGTTGACAGCTTTCCTTTCGAGGCTTTCAAAAGTCATCAATTGCTAAAAACACTCCTAATGAGGGAAGAGGAGCTAAAAACACTCCTAATTGCTAAAAACACTCCTAATGAGGGAAGAGGATCTATGTAGTCAAATCATCATTGTCTTTTGTCAAGGAAGATTTTCTGTTACTCCAAAGGAATTGTCATTTTGGTCGGTAATAAAAAAGACATAAGATAGACAGGAAAGATAGTAAAAATAGAAAATTCCCATGTTCCAAATATCTTAAACTAGCGCAAAGTAATGCATGACTCAAGAAGCCACTAGTTCATACTGGACAACAGAGGGGAACAAGTTGTGTTGTCTGATTCTTAGTTATTGATAACAGTTATTAATACGTGCTAGAACATGATGACATCTTAAGCTTAGCTTTTCTTTCCTTTTCTTTTACTCTCCAAACCCACTGCATAACTAGACAAGGAATAAACCCAAAGTAATCAAAACAGAAAACGGAAAAGAATTGCATTTGGCATGCCTTCTGTTGCAGGTACAGATTGCCTGCCGTGCACTTCATAATGCATTTAGTTAAGATCACCGTGCTAGTAAGCACATTTTGCAATTTGTGCTGGAAGGGTATTGTCACATGCCATGTCAATTCATGCTGAAGGTGCCAACATACGATAAGGCCAATTTTTGGTCTATGCTGATCAATACAATAAGAAATCACACTATTAAATAGATGTTGGCACAGGCTCATGCATGATAATCTTTGCACCTGAACTCAATGCTGAGTAGGCATGACCTTGGTTCTGGAACCAGTAGTTTTGGCTCTAGGTTTTTGGGAACCGAAATTGAACCAAATCCGGGAGGTTCTGGGTCTGGTTCCGAAATCGATGATTCCAATTCCAGGTTTGGTTTTGGTTTTGGTTTTGACAATTTTAATTTTAAAATTATCGATTACATTGGTTTTGATTCTAGTTCCTTTTTTAAATATTTTTTAAAATTTTAATTTTCAATTAAAAATTATTTAAAGCACCTTCAAATTCATAATTTTATTTCAAAATTCCACTTTGAAAAGTGGATGTATTTTCATGCACGTAATAACATAAAAATAAATATGCAAAATTTTGACAAATTTGTTTTTTATTATTTTTAATTATTTTTTGAATTATGAAATAGTCAAGATGCCCCTGAAAATAGCCATAGTTGACCGAGGCAAATTGGTCATTTGCCACCCTACAAAAGAATCGATCAATGGTCAATCTTGATCGTTTGCTATTTAATTTCTTTTAATTTGGCTCGTTCGAACAAGAACCATTGTTTTCGATCCTATGCAGTTGGAACCAGAACCGAACCACCTAGGCCCGGTTCCGAACCGACGAACAGCCAAAATTATTCAGTTCCAGTTTGAACCAAACCATGGTCATGCCTAACGCTGAGAATGGATGTCACTATTATACATCACTTATTTGCAATGTGTGCCACCATTTATAATTTGATTAAATGACCTTCAAGAGTGAGTAAATGTGATAATTGCAAATCATATCCCATAAAACATGGATTCGTCAAAATTGTTTGTCATATCTGCATAAGATACATATAAGATATAGTGATTGTGGGATGCTTCTAGGATATGTGATGTAAAATAATTATTAAAGATATCAGATTCTTTTGGACACTTAATTACACAAGTAATATCTTATCGTGGACGATGGAGATAACATTTGAGCAGTACTTATATCGACCAGTTGCAAATATAAAAAGTGTCACATGGGATACTTTCAACAATATATAAATGATGAATGATGAATAGAAATGACAAGATATCATGTGCAGTTCTTGGCCAAACTTTAAGTCCACAATAATTTCAAAGTTCCTTTCTAGCTTATCAAAAAAATTATATGAAGCCAAGAAAAGTAGTAACGAACTTAATTAAATTAAGGACCATAACATGAAATAATTAGACAAGGAAAATAAAATTTACCTGAGGATCAGAGCCTTTTGCAGCAATGAACAAGCCACCAACACGAACCAATGGAAGACAGTACTCAGCTGTATTAAAGAAAACTCTAAGCTAAAATAGAATGCCTAATGATCACATAATACAAAAAACATCAACAGATACATTTCGCAAGTCAAAGCCTACCCAGAGTACGCATTTCTGCAACAGCTCTTGCCACTGCTACATCAAATAATTCCCTGTAATCAATGCTCTGGCCAACATTCTGCCCTACAACAAAAATGTTAATTCCAGCATATTTAGAATAGGTGATCAGAATATCATCTCAAGGCAAATCTTAATAGGTAATTCGTTGTCCGAACTCCGAACAATGTCTACAACAATAGACAAGATCAATATCAAATAAACATGTTAACCACTAACAAGCTCATCTCAGTAATGTATATTGTAAATATTTGGGATACTGGGAAAAAAATTATAGGTAAGATAATGATAAGAACCATTCCACTTTTTGTAGTCCACAAAGTAGTTGGTGCAAAATTGACTGCCATAATAAAGCCATCACATTTATCTCTTTGCACACTTCTAGTTGTTTCAATTTCAACATTTTGAAGGAGGCCTTTTTTTTTGCATGCATATCCTCTCAAAATACATGTATTTATGTTTACATCACCCTAATTACAAATAGTTCATCAATGCCCTTCAAAGCATGTAATACTTGCTGCTATGTAATAAAAGACACTTGTAACGTCAATGGATTTGCACATATATGCAATGAAGACACATGCAACAGATGCTCATGATCAACCACAAACTTTTAGAGTGACATCTATGTGAAAATTTGTTCAAGGACTAAACAAGGGTATCTTGGTCATTCTGCGTCTCAGGTCAACCAGCTCATGTTTTGTTTATCCATAATTAACTTGATGATCATTCATAGATGTAGGCAGGAGGACAAGAATCATATTTTGAAGGGCATTGAAGCAAACACATGCAAAAAACCTACATTTTTTAGCACATGTATGCAAAAGAACCCTTTAAAAAACTAAATCATAGATATTTGTGTGAACTTGATTATAATATAATATTCATCCACAAAAGAATCCAAGAGATGCCATAAATGTTATCTTAATCTATCCTCCATATAATCCAAAATTTTTTGGATTATCTGCTCGCTACCAACCATAAATACATAGCCAATCATTCACTGTTACACACCAAACAGTAATTAAGAGGCAATTACAAAATCTCCATAATGACGCTGGTGCTAGGTTATTTAAATCTAGTGTTTGAAGTTTAAATTATTGCAATATACGTTGCAGACGCTGCTAGCTGATGATGTATTAGGAGAAGCCACCAATTAGTCTCACACCATCGATTATAATGCATGTTAAACATCTGGTTTGCATATCACCTAATTGCATGTTGACGCACTTTAAGATAAGATCAAGATGAACTACTTCAAGTTGAAATTTTCACATGTGAGAAAAGTATCATTCTACAAATTACTTTATGGGCAAAAGAAAAGATAAGATACCTCTGCTCTTTCACATAAGATCTGAACATTCGACAAGCCAGTAAGAGCAACAATATGCTCCAGGAATAAGCATCTTTTCTTCATTGATTCTAAGAGAGTAACCTTCCAATCTAAAATTTACAAGAGAGAAGAAATTTAATGTTAGGATAAGATTTGGGCAGATGGGCACTACAAGCAAGAGCGAATTTCTTGTTTGATTATAATTAATGCTTCAAGAAAGGAAAATTTCACCAATAGCAAGCAGATTAAGTTAATCTTGCCTTCCTTTTTTCCTACAAGTTCCTTCTTTGCCCATCTAAGTGCTGGTGCTAATTACATGGTGGATCACCACAAGTTCCTTCTTTGCCCATCTAACTCAGATATGTCAAGACTACAAGCTCCTCATGGTGGATCACCACAAATTGGGATCAGGGGATAAGTTGACGAAAAGTACACTATAGAAGCGAAGATGAAAATTGATGGCATTTTAGATACATTGGGATTGTTTGGATGGTTGAAGACATTTTAACAACTCAAATCTAGCAACGAATTAAAACTGTACTCGGTGACACCAAAGAAGGGCAAACATGAGAGGGTGTAGCAGACTTTGGATACACTCCATCAAAAGCACTACAAGAGACAAATATTAGGTAATAGGACATTGATGAATATCAATATATGGGAATAAATAATTTATCCTATGGCTCGTCAAAGTATAACTCCTGATTAATCTATGATAAAATGGTTTCAACTTAGATCCTTCACTTTATTTTTTTTTGGAAACATAAGAAGGTCAAATTAGTTGGCTGAAAGCCATCTCCTTTAACAGCTTTCTCCTTGTGATTCTGCCCACTGCTGAGGATATCTACTCAAATGCACCCATTGATTAACATTGATTAACACTGGACTTCAACTAACTATGCGTGGAAGCTTTTGATCGTTGCATTAGTTCCCAGGGTTTTATCCACTAAAAATTTAAAACACTTGGAAGCAAATGTCATAATATTTCATGAACAACCATTGCACGAATCAAGTAGGAACAAATATAGAATGATTGTCAAGAAATGACAGAGAAAAGGAAGGGTAGCAGAATAATTACTAGGGCAGGCAATGGCGAGAATCAATCCAGGTAGACCGGCACCGGAGCCAACATCAACAACGTTGAGCCCGTCGCAGGGAGATGAACTACGGCAATGCGACAGATAAGACCGCCGCAGCGGCGGCAGGATGGCGAGCGAGTCTTCGACGTGCCTCGACATCACCTCGCGCTCCTCGGTAACCGCCGTTAGATTCATCCTCTGCCACAAAAAATTGCAATCGAGGACTAAGGAAATCGCTTCCAAGACTCGAGTTTTATTGCCTAACTTGTTCCAGACGGAGGGTAAGTGACGGGTATACCTGGTTCCATTGGAGCAGGGTGCGGACGTAGAGAGAGATTTGGTCCTTCTGGTTGGAAGAGAGTGAGTGGAGAGCAGGGAAGGAGAAGCTAGTGGAGGAAGGGGATGAAATTTGGGCGCCGTCTTCGGGCGGGCATGGGGTGGCTTTTGTTGTCTGCTTGGCGACGGCGGGTAGGAAGCGGCAGTGGCGGAGGCGAAAGGGGTGGCGATGGGAGGAGGCGGAGAAGGCCGGAACAGCGAGACGGCCGTGGGCGATGGACATCGCTTCACTCGCAGGTGGTAGCTGCCGCCTCCACCCACCGCTGGATATAAATCGCTTCGCTCGCCGACTCCTCTCCCATCACTGCGTGACGAAAATCTTGCCGTTCATACATGCGAGTGCTAATCTCAAAGATATCGATCAAGTTCATACACGAATCTAAATGAATGCAGATCACGCATTGAAATCGGTATACTGCACTGTGCAGCACATATATTTGAGCCAAAAAAGAAAAAATCGATCACGATCGGCTGTTTACTCGATTGATAAAAATCAAATCAAGCTGAGCTCCGGCAATTGGATCATTTTAATATATTTTTAATATTATATATATATATATGTTAATTTATGTTTTAATCCCTAGAAAATTCGCGAATTTCTATCTTAGGAGGTTAAGAAAAAACTATTTATTTTTTGCTCTCTACATAATTATCTACATTTTCTCTATGCTTAAGGTATTTTTAAAAGTTCATATTTTAAAATAAATATATTTGTGATGTCACACAGGCGTAACGTAGTTGAACCAAATCAATCGAACCGATTGGATTGGTTTGATTAACAAACTAAATTAAAAATTATTGAATTATCCATAGATGAGACCGAAGACATAAGAGAGACATTATGATATAAAATGACCATGTAAGATAGATTTCATCTGTATAGTGTTAGAATTTGTGACTTTGATTTTGAGTACCTCGACCACACCGCATCAACTCAGTGCAATATATAAATAAATATATAAGAGATAACAGTGGCATGTGATAATATGACGAATATTAATAACACCACCACCGGTTCGAAAGGTAATGTACCCTCATTCCTTCCTCATCTTCCATATGTGATACGTATATTTCTTCCGTCTCTCTCTCTCTAAAGATATATAACGCGAAGCCATGCACGTATTGATTCACGTGGAGAGGTTGTTGAACTCGTCGCAGCGCCGTCGGATCTCGCCCTTCCGGCCGGTCTTCACCCCGAACACGCTGAGCTTCTCCATGGCGTGGCTGAAGTCCTTGAAGAAGGCGGTCTGGTTGGCGGCGTAGAGCTCCACGATGGGCTTCGTCCGCGGGTCCGCCGCCAGTGCGGTGTCGGAGGCCAGCAGCCCCAGCCCCCTCAGCAGGTTCTGGTAGTACATGTTGTCGAACTTGCCCGGCGTCATCACGTCGTTGAAGGCGGCGATGGTCGGGTCCTTGACGTAGTTGGCGCACGCCTTCTGCAGCGCCTGCGCGAACTGCGGGTTCAGCGACGGGTCGTAGGCATCCCGAGGGCCGCCGTTGAAGCCGTAGATCCGCGAGGCGAACTCGTTGCAGTGGGAGAAGCCGACGGTGTGGGCGCCGCTGAGGGCGACCATCTCCTGCACGGTGAACTTTCGCTTGGCGAAGATGGAGATGAGCTGGTCTATGGTCATGTTGGGGGAGGGGAGGTTGCCCACGACGGAGGCGGCGGTGGAGGCGAGGGCGTCCTTGCGGCCAAGGCGGACGTCGAAGAAAGGCCCTCCCAGCATGGAGACCAGGTCGCGGGTGGCGAGTGCGAGAACGTCGGCGCAGGAGACGACGCCGGGGCACTGGAGCTCGAGAGCGGTCTTGGAGCGGACGACGGCGTCAAAGGCGTCCCCGGGGAGGGAGATGTTGTCGTCGGAGTCGCGCTCAGCCCGGTTGAAGGCGTTGGTGGAGATCAGCAAGGAGGCATCACAGCCGCCGACGAAACAGTCATGGAAGAAGAGGCGGAGGGCGCCGGCGGCCGTTGTGGGGGTGGTGATCTGCTTGCTGGTCACCACGTCCGACACGATCTGCTCCGCATTGGGGCACCTCTTCTGGTAGTACGTGGTACTGAGCTTCGCCGCCACAGGGCTGGCGAAGCAAAGGACCGCGACCACGACAGCGATCCAGGCTACCGGGAGACGGCTCGCCATCCTAACGAGCTTCATAACTTCCCGGAGCACTGGGAACGGGATTAGATGATGGAAGATAGGAAGGGTTGGGGTGGCTGACAGGAAGCATAGAGAGGTAGGTTGTGGAAGAGAGAAGACAGATGATGTGGAGGGAGGAGAGGAAATGGGGGAAGAGAGTGGTGGGGAGGGGTTGTAGGGAGAATGGTTTAGAACAGGATGCCTTGGATTAGTAAACCAAGTATATAATTTATTTATACATGAATAGTGCTTTTTTCGCTCATAAATAAATCAATAATTTGGCATTATTTTATGGAATTACTTTTTTATTTTAATTTATTCATTCGTGTAAATTAGTCTTAATAAGAAAGTAAAGAATATTAAACTTCTGATTAAGGGGGAAAAAACAAAGATGATGTGCACGACTCTTAATGTCATACCACCACCCTCACAAGCCAACGTAAGCTACGCAAACCCTTGTTGTGTCCGTTGATGGAGCACCGCGCTCTCGTCTGCTCCTGTTACCTGCTGCCCCTTTGCTCACTCGCCCATTTATCCTCCAATGCTTCGCGCTCCTTGAACCGGCACCACTGCCAGAGACTCCTCTTCTTCTCTCTTACCGACGCGACGCAAAGAGTTGGAGGGGTTTGTTCGTGACCCTCTTCCCGAGGGAGGGGGAAGGGGAGGAGGAGGGAGGAGAGTTCTAATGCAGACTTAGGCGCAAGTGATGGCTCTGGCGTTTTGTGACCCGACGGCCGCGTCCGAGGTGCTCGACGAAAGGCCGAGCCTAAGTGGTGCAACAGGAGGAGGGAGGAGAGTTTTAAGGAAGCCTCAGGCGAATACGGTGCACCCGGTCCTTTGCCGTCAATAAGGTAGCATCCTTCATGGTGCCGGTCGGGGCGTTCCTCGCTTCTACTCTTAGTATGCGGTTTGCTTCACCTTGAGGCACTCGAGTTAGCAAACGTACGTAGCTTTACCTGATTTAATCTTTCTTTCTATTTTGTTGGCCACGCTAATAACTTGTTCGAAATTGATATCTCCTATTGTGGCAGTAACCGGGTCGAGTCATCATAGCACAACGTACTTGATTATCTCAACGGGAAACTAGAACATGTTAATGCATGTGAAGTGCAATCCATCGAGTTCCAAAAACCATGGTGTCTACATTTTCAAACTATATAAATATTTCTAGCTAATTTTCTACATCTTATTGACTTTCTGTACCTGAACAATACCTTTAGGTGTCCCACAATTATCTTGGTAGCTTTTTGGTTTGAGTTCTAATTAGTCGAAAATTTGTGCATCCTACATAATGTGAAATTTCAATTTCTTGGTGCCATGTGCATAGCGTGTGCCTAATGCTACAAGAATTCAGTTCATATCTAGCAATCTGAACAGGCCTTTTCAGCCTGGTGGTTGCAAGTTTACTCATGCCATAGCCAAAGGATTCAGCTTCTGGGGCCAATAGATCTTTCCCTGGAATTGTGGTGGCTCTTCTGTCATGGTACTAATCTGCAATCAGGTGCTGCTTTGAAGATTGAATGCATGTGACATTCAGAATTGTCGACTTGTCAGGTGTGATGACTTGATATGCTATATTACTTATCATGGCATTCTACAGCCCAAACAATCACAACCAGAAGTGATTAGATTTGTACATGATTTTATTTTCATCAGTTTATTATAAATCTAATATCTGAGCGACCAACCGGCAGAATACATTGTTCAGTAGATATGTCCATGGAAGGATATGACCCTCCTATAAGAGCATTTTCCAATTATTGGAATTGGTTTTCAATAATGAAATAGACACAAGATAGAGAGAATATACCACTTTATTATGATAAATCTATTAAGTGATGGAATAGCCAATACTAAGATATAGTTATGAGTTCTTTGAATGGCTCAAAGTCTTCAAAGATGTTGCTGGTACATTCTTGAGCTTTGCCAATCTTTGGTGAATGCCTTTTGTCTCTTATGGCTAATTTGCTGGGTTTGGTCTTCAATTTAAGTCAGCTGAATTTTGAGTGTCATATAAATTAACTTGCAGTGGAGTTTACATTAACCGAGAATAATAATTGTCTTTTCTTTGCATGCTTGTGAAACATGCTACGTCACTGTTGTTGCATAGGGGCTTTTGAAGTTTGTCCTACGGTAGGAAACTATGAAGAATTTGTAGCAATTGAATGGTTGACAAAATAAAAAACATTTAGGTAAAGTTGCTGAAGTAACGGTGAGAGGGAAAAAGGTTAGAGAAAAAGCCTCAAGAAGAGTTATAGTTAAATTAGTTGGCAAGTGAGCTCATTCCTTTGTTAAATGATTGGGACAAGAATACTTCCTAATTTATTTTTTCCTGTTCTCTTATCAGATTCTTTTAGCAATATATCTGACTGAACATCTTATATCTTTGATTACATTTATCTTTATAAGTGATTATGTAGCCTTTCCTGTTGGTAAGAGTTTCATTCTTTCTGATGATTGCAAATCAATTGATTATTCATTGGTTTGTTTTTCCTGCAGCTGTTTTCAGCAATAAGATGACTGCAATATTCTGTTTCTTTCATTTTATTCTTTTGGCATCTGATAAAAATCTAAGATTCTGCTTACTGTGTCTTTCAGATATTTTAATGAGAAATGGAGGTACTCAAGAACTCCAGCTGAAAAAAAAAACGAGGCTGTTTTCATTCCACTCTTTGTAGGCAATCAATTTGTTTGTACCTTTTAATGAATTAAGCAGCAATTTATCTTGGTAATTCCTAAATTGTTGAGTTTTGCAGGGTGCAAAGGCTATTGCAGAGTCACTGAAAAAATAAATCAACTTTATATTATCCTAAACAAGAATATGATTGACTACTATGGCATTCTTGTTGGTCAACTATCTTATTGCTTCTGCTATCATTGTGTTAGTGAGCATTCACCTTCTCATGTGAAGACCAAATGACTGAAGGAGAATAGCAGAAGCAAGGTGGTGTTGATTCTAATATGACAACAAGGCTGTCAGATCTGATTTGCATGATTGAAGTTCAGGTTAATGGAACGGCCAATTTTCTTGTACCTTGTCTGAGGAACTAAATCCATTAATGGTTTAAGTGATAATTCGTTCAGTGTCTAAAACTCCACCAATGAGATCATGTTTTCTTATGTGCTTAGGTTTGTATGTACAAGTATGTATGCATAGGATAGAGTTATATTAGGATAATGCTAATCTGCTGTAGCAGTCAACTAATCTGTATTTGACTTCAAGATTTGGAGTTTTTATGGGTTGTAATTAGCTGTGGATTGGGATAACACTGATCTGCTTGAGCTGTAAAATAATGTATATACGACTCCGAGTTTGTATGAGCTGTAATGTGCTGTGGATGTTACATATTATAGCCCTTTGGCTTCCCATATATGTAGAAAAACCAAGTTTGCCAGATCAGTTGAAGCAAAACCATCTGCAACAAAGTTGCCATCAACAATTTGCAGAAGGATTCAATGCATTTAACAGTGGAGATTTTGGAAGAACCATTTGGCAACCACATGACATTTAATAGTGGACTCATATCAAGTAGTCGCTGTAGCTTCCTGCTTTTTTCACTGTATATTATTCACTCGGATGTTTGACTCTATGCATAAATATGTAATTTCTTTAAAATATTAGTTTTTGATAGTTTAATCTCTAAATACAATAACAAATCATAATGTCTCAATTATTTGGGGTTGATACATTGATGTGAGTTATGTAAGAAATAATATTCTTAGTTAAATTAAGAGTATTTAAATTTTTATATTTGTATTTATAGTTTTTTTCTTTATTTTTTTTCATTAATTATCTCACTTCTAATTTCAACATGTATATGTGTTTTAAGTATATTCCGTCGAAGTTATATCTAAATAAACACAGTGATCTCAGCATTCTCACCTTTGTAATGTGAACATCAGATAGAGTTCGAAGGCAAACCTTCTAAGATTTGTATTAATCTTTTAGAAGAAAACTAGTCATTCTTAAGAATTCAATATAGCAACAACATGTTATAGTGATCAGAAGAGAAGTGTTTTGTTTTTGGCCAACGCCGGCGCCGCCAATGCGATGGAAAGTCAAACCCCCTGAGCTGCCACGAGGAACGAAACAAGAAAAATGATCGCAGAGAGAGATTACCACCGACTCTCCCTCATGCTGTGGTTGTTCTTCTGAGCTGACCAGTCTCAGCTGAGCTGTTCTATCGACGAAAAGGCCAAACTCGTACCCGGAGACGAGCGATCCTCTGCGCTCGAATCTGTCATCAGGCCTTGCATCGCTGCCATCCCTCTCCCTCGCCATCGTGCAGCGTTTGACTGTCGGAGATGGCATCGATGCTGTTCGGGGGGACGACGCAGAAGTGCCAGGCGTGCCGGAAGACGGTGTACTTGGTGGATCAGCTCGCCGCCGATGGCAGGATCTACCACCGAGCCTGCTTCCGCTGCCACCACTGCAGGGGAACCCTCAAGGTGATTCCACTGTTCTTCTCTCTCTCTCTCTCTCTCTCTCTCTCTTCTTGGATGCCATCTAAATATTCTTCGCAGTCTGTCCGTGTTGGACTCTTTGTCTACATCAAAAGATTCGAAAATATTCTACTGGTAATTGGCTTAACCATGCGTGAAACTATCACTAAGAAATATGTTTCATCATTGTATGTTGTGATGATTATGAGTAGAAGTCATCTCTGTTTGATTGAGGGGTTTGAGAAATCTTGTATATCTGACATGAATTTTCCCTGCTTTCTAATTCTTAACGAGATACTAACTTGCCTTAAAATGATTGCTTAAGTTGCTCGTTGGGTCTCTTCTTTGTTTCTTTCTTGCAATGAGAATGTATGCTACTCGATTGTGTCTGATGAATAAAAGCAATAGTATTCCTTTGTTTTTAGGATGAATCATGATTTTTCCTCTGATTTTTTTAGGTTTAAGCTCACAATTATGAATATGACATTGACAATGAATACTAATCTCAACTGATTCAAACATCCTGAGCAAGCAAAGGAATTTCTATGCTTTGATTCAATATCAATGATTCTTTGGAAAAAACTAATGCCATGAAAAGATGAACAGGATATATATATATAAATAAAAAGAATGTATCCAGTACATGAGGCTACCGCCAATGCGGGCATACCCAATATAAAAATGATGAACAGTATGCATTATGATAAATGGATATTAGTGCTTATTTATCTATCAATAAACAAACGTGAACATGAAGCCACCATTTGTGAACTCTATGTATTTAGCAATTGTTAGAAAGAAAGAAAGAGAGAATCTATTTATGAAAACAAGATAACATCACCAGGTACATATGTGATGGAACTGTCATACCTGCCATATGAGTACATTGTTTTTCTGGTACATTGTCTTATACAAGTCAATGAATGATGATCTAATGTAAAACAAGTTTAAATACTAATCAATATGTTGGTCAAAAAAATTGTCAAACTTAAATGACTGAAAAAGTTGAAGAAAAACCCATGTTCGACGCACACGAAATAAAGTAAACATAAAATAGACATCGATAGATATAATCGATACAGAAATCAAGTTGCTTATTTGAAAATTACTAGCATTGCTCCAAAATTATCCTAGGTGCCTGATACCTAACATACTCATATTCATTTAGCTTAGCACAAAATGTTTTGGTTGATCTCCTTGTCAATTAATTTCCATGAGTCATGTTGAGTGCAGTTGAGGTGAGAATGTTGAGACAAACATATCTGGCTAGCATGAGAAGGCAATGAAGGTTTCATAATCCACAAGAGGTTGCTACTCTGCCATTTACGTTGGAGTCAGCTTCTTGCTTTGAGATTCCTTCAGTGTATCACTTTTTTGGCATCTCAGAATTATTGTTTGGCTTTGTTTCAAGATAACTTGCATATCCTTGCAAATCATTCATTAACATTTCAAGATGAGCAACAAAGAAGTTTAGGTTATCGAACTCCTCATCGAGTCCTTGGATTTATTTTTGTGTTATGTATCATTTAGGCTGAGACAGGTGGTAAATTTTTTGCTAATTGTGATACAAGACCGATCGATTCTATATGAATATATTTGTATATGGCAAACATGAATGGAATACTAATCTGATAAGGTTTTTTATATGTATATATCTGTGTTATGTGTACATTTGTGCGTATCATGGTGTGTGTATATATATAGCTCAAGTACATCTTGGTGTCTTGAAAATGCTCATAATGCAGTTCAGCAATTATAGCTCTATTGAGGGAGTTCTTTACTGCAAGCCTCACTATGATCAACTCTTTAAGATGACTGGCAGTCTGGAGAAAAGTTTTGAAGGTATCTGATGACTCTGATAATTCCATGATACATTGTCATGCTTATATGCTGACAACATACTCGAATTGCTGTAGGAGCTCCAAAATCTGCTAAGATAGACAGATCTAGTGGTCAACAGGTACAGTGAGAACAAAGCAACTTATCATTTCCATGCAATTATGCATATAACTTAAATACACTGATACCGAAATGATCTGGCACAGTTTTCTTAATTACGTATTTTTTATATCATACAGGGTGTTGCTAACAGCAGATACGCGAGTATATTTCTCGGCACGCGAGACAAATGTGTGGAGTGCAAGAAAACGGTGTACCCAATTGAGAAGGTACATCTGATATTTCCTTTTCTTTTTCTGAAACATGAAGAGGTGTCAGATTGTTATATCAGACTTCATTCTGTTCATATAGTCCCTCAAGTTCTATCAGGATCCATTAATTTCATCTATTGGACTTAAACGCAAAGATTTACCGACAAGTTAGTGTTCACTGCGATCTAATGTTTATGTGCAATATTTGTATTCCTCATTTCACTGTCTGTGCGATTTCACATATACCGAAGTCATAATTTTGGTGCATGATTATCTCCCAATACATTGCATATTTTTTGTGCTAAAGAAGTTTCAAGCAGAAATATATTAGTAATTTGCAAAAATAACAGATTTAATAGTGTTTACTTTTAGAGAGGTGTGCCGAAGAACTATCCAATCATCAATATATAGTGGAGAATTCCCTCTTTATTTATCTGTGATTTGATATGACTCAGAAGATCATATAGCTGGATTTTGCTCCCATTAGGTGAAAATTTCTGAAAAGTTAGGAGATGTCGAACATCATTTCCCGAAGCCACATCATACAAAAAAATTTTAGAACATGTTAGAAGAAACTTGCTGGTAGAAACTCTTACATAGTTGATGCATTTGATCTTGTGGATGCATTCAGAACAACAGATTTGTATGACATTATCATTCACATTTAGCAACTCAACTAAATAGTTCGACGTAATATCTGTTGAAATGACAGGACTGTATCTATATATCTACATCTGATCCATACAAGATAATAAGTGACATGTCTTCCCTGCTTTCAGGTGGCTGTCAATGGAAACTCTTACCACAGGCCCTGCTTTAGGTGCACCCATGGAGGTTGCACCATCAGCCCATCCAACTTTGTGACACATGAGGGCAGACTCTACTGCAAGCACCACCATGCTCAGCTATTCATGACCAAGGGCAACTTCAGCAGCTTCACAAAGGTTGAAGAAGACAAGCCTGAAGACATATAACTGCAAGTGCCTTCTGATCATGTTATGGTTGAAGGTGGTCAAGTTTCATGATCTCTCCAGTGTTCATTCATCAAGCTCTTGTGCTTCATCTTCCCTTGGCACACACATGAAGGTCTGCAATAAGTTTATAGTAGCAGAGAGTGAAATTGGATCGTTATTTGGATTCTTAATTTTTGGAAGAACATTAAAAATGGGGATTTCATAAATCAAGGGATGTTGTATGTTCAGATCTACTTAAAGGTGTGATATGGGCATATCAACTATTAATCTATCTTGCCTTGATACTTTCTTAAACCAAAAAATAAGAGTGGTTTTGATGTTGGTCATCTGTGTTGTTGTTGTCATGAAATTGAACGTCATGACATGTTGGATAGGATAATTGACTATTTAACTTGTTGAGTCTACCCAAAATGCTTCACTTAATTCTAGTTACTCATCAAGCCTCTATGACCCTATTTAATTTTTGTCGCACTTTCAATATAAGGCTAAATTAGCATGTATATCTCACTTGAAAGATTTGATCTTTAAATCGGAGATAAACATATCTTAAAATTAGACGCTAGCATATATAGTGCACATGAGATGTGACTCGGTGACCTAGTGATAGCTCACGTTATGACATTGGTCTCATCCATGATAATTCTTTTTTGTTATTATACCTAATACTAAATTGACTCTAATATAATTTCTTAATTTATGTGTCATCGTTACATAAGGGTCATGCTAATATTGTTTATATTATTTTAATTTTTTCATCTCTCTCATAAGAGATGGGCAAAATTGTTACTTAGTTTATTTCCTTTGAGGGTAATATTTGGAACATATGATTTAAAGTCTTTATTGGCCATATATGATAAAAAAAAACCACTATTTTATTAACCCAAGTTTATAGAGATTAAACTTTTCGATCGAATTAAAATGGTTCTATAGAGATTTTGGTTAAAATTAGTATCACCTATCTTTCCTGCTAACCCAGAAATGCTGAAATAATACGATATATATTTACAGTAAAAGGTGAGTTCATTAAGTGTTTTTTTTTTTTTATCAATGGATTGAAATGAATTGAGCCAATCCCATAAAGGAGCATGAAGAACAACAATTAAAGCGAAAAGAAGGGAAATTCATGTATATGTAATTATCGATAAGTAATTGATAACATCATTAAGAAAAATCTGATTTAGGGAAATTCCCAATAAGCAAAAAAATCTTCCTACTAATCCGTTTATGATAGATACATGAGGAAAATATGAATCAAGACCTTTAGATATTTTTTTTTTATTTTAAAGAAAAAATATTTTTTAAAAAAACTTATTTTATTATTTTGGTTAGGTTAAAGTCTGAAGAAAATAATACTCTATGACTAACAATCCATTTTATTTCCAAACCGATCAATCTACTATTTATTTTATATTAAAATGAGTCGAAAGTCAAATGTTTTTGTCTAAGTCATGAGATAAAACAACTTTATAGTAAAAATATTGATGGGCTTACAACGATAACTTGATATAACGATAATACGATTATTAACTTAAATATATTTATATTTAACTAATTATCTGGCTTAAAGAATGACCAAAGTCACACACAATAAAAAAAAAAAAGATATTATCCGAATGTAGAATTTTTATTTTTCCAGTGATATGCGCATATCCAAGTAATTGTTTCTATGCCATACCATAATGAAAAAGTAATTTCTATTTTTTTAAATAAATATAATATTTTTTTCATTCCCATAACATAAGCATAATTAGTTTTTAAGATTTTAAATATATGATACATATAACATAAAATATGTATTGGAGCATCAGTTTTTCTAGTAGTATCAATTTGCCCTGAATAACAAATTTTTAGGTTCCAGTTTTTTTTATGGACAGGACACTATCCTCCCCATTTTTGTTATATACTGTGACCTATGACAAAGATGGCATGTTTTATACTCACTTTCATTTGAATATATATATAGATATATATATATATATATAGATAG